>JBBPBX010021249.1:0-36449 GCA_038048925.1 Garcialebias charrua
ATATATATATAGATATATATATATATACTGTATATATATAGATATATATACTATAGATATATATAGATATACAGTATATATATAGTATATATACAGTAGTTATAAATATAGTTATTTATTTATATAGATACCTATATTTATAACTATATATATATATATAGTATATATACATATAGATACCTATATTTATATATATATATATATATATTATATATATACACAAATGAAAGAGTGGAGATCAGGTGGTTCTCTATGGACTTTAGATGTTTGGACAAGCTGACAATCTGGAGAAGCTCCACATATTTACTGACCTGACCCACTTAAGTGAAGACCAGATCAGTCACCTGGGCCCTGCTTGCTGTTCTGTTGCCCTGAAGGCTGCAGGTTGGAAGAATTTGGAGTTAATTAAGTTCTGTTTAATTTCTGTCCAGTTTTATTAAAAAGTTATTTAAATCAAACTAAGTACACAACAGAGTATTTAACATCAGGGTGGATGCTCAGTGCTTTATTTATGGTTATTTAAGTCTGCGTTATGTAACGGTTTGATGATCCTTGTCACATATTTATTTAGGTTTTTTGTGTATTTATTGTCTAAATAAATAAATAAAAAAGATTTTGTCGCTGTGTTCTTTCAAATAGAAAATTATTTCACTGCATGTTCATGAAGAATAAGACAAAGCAACAGTACTGTTCATCCAATCATCATTTTAATGTTTGCATGAAAACATGGTGACTATGAGAACATCCTGTGTTCCTGGGTTCCTCTTCTTCGGACGTAGAAGTACACCTCTGGGTGTAAAATCCTCATCGGAAGCCCATCGACAATGTTTCAAAACTCTAGATGCATAACACAGATAAAATGTAACACAAAGTAAGAGCTACACATAACTTATTGAAAGGGTTATACATAATTTACGATACTTTATTACAAATACGCAAAGATTTGAGAAGCAAATAGTCTATCCTTACCGGTGTTTTGACTGCGCCGACGCCATTACAACTGTGTTTACAAGCATGCGCGTTCACGAGACAGCCAAGCTGTGGAGGAGGAGCTAAGGAGGCGGAGTTGCAGGTCACCCAGAGTGCAAGGGGGAGGAGGGAGAACGGTCTCTGTTCAAAATTTTTCTAAGTTTCAGGGCTTTGCAGAAATCGCAGATAGTACCTTTAATACTGTTTACATTTATTACTACTGCTTTACATTTATTACTACTGTTTACATTTATACTACTTTTATCTACACTACTGCAGATACATATACAGCATTCTCTGACTAGCCTTATCTAAGGATGCCAAATGTGCCTTATGTGCCTTACTTCATATGCCACTTTGCCTCTATACCAACATCAACTACCTCATACATATACTGTGTACATCAACTTATATGCTGCTGTGCCACTCTTTGCAAATGTCAACGCTAGAAACTTCAGTTTATTTTATAGATTTACGTTTTTATACTTTTCATACTACTATGCAAAAACTCAGGACAGTATTACACTTTTATTATTTCATTTTATGCTTATGTTCATTGGGTGTTTGGTGTTTTAGGGGTGTTTGGTGTTTCAGTGTTGGTGTAAATTTTCATACTTTTATACTATTATGAAAAACTCAGGACAGTGTTACACTTTTACTATTTTATGCTTATGTTTATTAAATGTTTTAGTGTTTAGTGTTTAGATGGTTACTGTTGCACCGAGGGACTGAGAGAAACGCAATTTCGGTCCTGTGTATGTCCTGTACATATTGCAGTTCTGACAATAAAGTTGACTTTGACTTTGACTTTGACAAATTTTGAATTTTTTTGTTTACAGTTCAATGGGTTCTTCTGTTCATATGCATGAAGATCAAACTGTGTATTTGCATAAAGGACACTTACCATGTGTGTCTTGCAAGTGCATTTTGAAGTTATGAGCGCTTGTGATTACAAGAGATTTATCGGTACACATAGGGCAGTGGTAGTGACTCCTGGATGCTTGTTTGACATCCTTGCAGAAGCAGGCAATAACAAATTGCTCTACAAAACAGATGAAGATTAGTTCAAAATGCATGGCCTTCTGAAAATGCCAAAAAGTAAATCCTATATGAAGTAACACAAACAATTGGAATTACAGTACACCTTTAGTGTTGGATGAGAAATAAATAGCTTCTCTCAGGTGCTTTCTTTGAAGGTGGTCACTGTTTCCAAGCTGTTTTTTCTCACAGAATTTGCACTGAGAAGCAGCACAGCTCAAAAAAGATTCAACATCACAAAATGTATGATGTGAAACTGTGGAAAAAACAGAAACATCAAAGTAAAAAATGAAATTGTAGAAAAGATGAAAATGTTTGGTCACAAGCACTAAATCATCAGTGTAGTAATAACTGTTAGTTCATGTTATTTATGCAGAGTTAATTTTTTATGAATACTGTACTAATACTCTCCATATGTGTCATATGTACTTCATCTTACCGTCCATTTTTCTGCGAAATTAGGATGCAGACTGATGAGAACCGATGCACACAGCAAGGTCGAGCGTAGCAATTAGAAACTCAAACAAACGTCCTTATTCAAGATTCAAGATTCAAGATTCAAGATTCAAGAGCATTTATTAACATTGCACCGATTTTCATCTATACAGCGTGATTATGTATTCACAGTCATCCAGGAGAGGGTTTGAGTGTAAAAAGCTGCTGCCTTATCAAAACACATGACATGTTTTTCAGCGCGGCCTCTCCCATCCGTCTCAGGATGAAGGTCAAAGGTGGGAAAACAGGGAAAGAAACCATGGGGGTTACAGCGTTGATATTAAAAAAAATGAATCACATTTTGTCTGCAAGACACCGCATGACCCAGTAAAAACCATATCATAAGCACATTTATGACAGTTACATGTTGCAGGTTGAAACAGAGGCATGGAGGATCTGTCCATGAAACATTCCGGATGCCTCCGATAACTCTCATAGAAAAGTTCTCCGGGGGGGGAGCAGACAAGACAACAACAGCTTTTTTCCACAGTAGCCACGTCTCAGGAGAGATTAGATATCCAGCCTTTTCCAAGGCTGTTTCCAAGGGAGCCAGATAAGAATTAGAAATATTTTTACATCAGGCACACTTTGTAATTTCAGCAGCCTTCAGTCTGTAAGGGCGATTCTGTTCATATGATCCAATTCGGGACTTTTTTTTCTTTTCCACTGATCCAACTCTGACCTCAGATGTTGACCACAGCGACCCGAGTCCTAAGTCCAAGGGTGACCAGCTCACCCTCTGGATAAGCTCTCAAACAGCTGAATTCTGATGTTGACCACAGCGAACAGAGTCCTAAAACCAAGGTTGATCTGTTCACCCCCCGAATAAGCTCGCACACAGCTGATTTCTCGAGGTCACAGCGCAGACCAGACGTCAGGTGCTCCAGGCATTAAGTCCTGCTGAAGTCTCCCTTTTTTTTGCGATAGACCAGTGCTCCACAAATGCCAAAAAGCAAAGCGCTGCCATCATAACCAATATAATCCAAGATTCCAAGATTCTTCACCTCCACAGAGCACACCCAGACATCCACGGAATCCATGGCGTATCCTCCGTCACTCTGTGAGGTTGAAAAGGCTCCCC
Source organism: Garcialebias charrua (assembly GCA_038048925.1). NCBI lineage: Eukaryota > Metazoa > Chordata > Actinopteri > Cyprinodontiformes > Rivulidae > Garcialebias > Garcialebias charrua. The sequence continues at coordinate 3,584 of JBBPBX010021249.1, forward strand.
TTGTGCCTTCTTCTGTGGAAATCTTCTTGTAGAATCGAATGCCCAAACCTCCAATCCATCTTAATTTGCGTTCGAGGCGCTTTGCTGTGGAGCTGCCAGCAGCAGGGGGGGAAGGACAGGAGAGGGAAGAGTTGCGACTGCCTCCGTTGAGAGCAAGGTACGCTGGTGAAGATTCTCAGTCATCCAGGACATGATACAATCAAAAAGGCGTTCAATACAGAAACAACTGGACTTTATCTGTAACATCAGAAGTTTTGCTTCTCATCCGAGCCGCTTTCTCAATATAAAGAGCAGCGTTTGAAGGAAAGGCTTTTTAAAAGTTTACAACACACACACACATACCTACTGTATGTAAATTGACAAATCACACCTGGGTTTAAAGTCTTTGTTAGTGTAATACACAGACAAGGGTACTCTGTTCCCATCAGGTGTGAAACGTCTGGGAATGCCTCTTTCCTTACAGCATGTTAAATAAATAGCCAAAGTTTCTGGACTGACATTACAAACTGGATTAATTTAAAACTCAACATTAGATAATTTAAAACTCATATTTCTGTTTTTGTAGTGTTCTGTAGTTCTGTTTGTTTTAATAAAAAATAAATAAAAAAGTTAAATAAATAGGAAACACCATTTGAGACATTGTTTCCAAAGAACATGCAATCTCAACTCAACTTTATTTTGGTAAATGAAAAGCATTACAAACAAAAGGAAAACAATATAAATGGTAAATCAATCATTTACCAAAAAAGGAATAGGCTGAAGCCAAGGCTTCTACTTGCCTACCCTATTCATAGACTCAGCAGTCTACATAATGACATATATCTACTGTCCATATACATGTATATACATAAATACACATACAAACATTTACTGTATAATTAAATATGCATGTATGTGATACATACATGTACACATACTCACATTACATACATACATGGTTACACAATACATATATACATCTACATAACATCCCCATAAGCTTTTATACTTTTACATTTTAAGGCTCTTTTAAAGCTCACCAAAAAAGCACATAATTTGAGATCATCATTCAGTTCGTTCCACAGTTTCATGCCGATAACTGAAATACATCTATATTTTACTTTACTGTTCTCTTTGTTCAGGCATAAGGGTGTCCATATGTGCTCTTGGCACCAGGACACCCTAGGTCGCAGTTCGATGATCAACTTTGTTGTCGTCTCATCTGATCTGCGGCCGCATGTCCTGGACACTCGGGTGAAGAGAGGGGCGGAGCTGTCAACTGACCACTACCTGGTGGTGAGTTGGCTCCGATGGTGGGGGAGGATGCCGGTCAGACCTGGCAGACCCAAACGTATTGTGAGGGTCTGCTGGGAACGTCTGGCAGAGTCTCCCGTAAGACGGAGCTTTAACTCCCACCTCCGGGAGAGCTTTGAACACGTTCCGAGGGAGGCGGGGGACATTGAGCCCGAGTGGGCCATGTTCCGTGCCTCTATTGTCGAGGTAGCTTATTGGATTTGTGGCCGCAAGGTTGTTGGTGCCTGTCGTGGTGGCAATCCTTGAACCCGGTGTTGGACGCCAACGGTGAGAGATGCTGTCCAGCTGAAGTAGGAGTCCTATTGGGCCTTTTTGGCCTGTGGGACCCCGTAAGCAGCAGATAGGTACCGGCAGTCCAAGCACACGCGGCTCGGGTGGTTGCTGAGGCAAAAACTCGGGCATGGGAGGAGTTCGGAGAGGCCATGGAGAATGACTTCCGTACGGCTTTGAGGCGATTCTGGTCCACCATCCGACGTCTCAGTGGGGGAAAGCGGTACGCGACCAACACCATTTATGGTGGAGATGGCGTGCTGTTGACCTCAACTCGGGATGTTGTGAGTCAGTGGGCGGAATACTTCAAAGACCTCCTCAATCCTACTGGCACGTCTTCCACTGAGGAAGCGGAGCCTGGGGACTTTGGGTCGGGCTCTCCAATCTCTGGTGCTGAGGTCGCCGAGGTGGTTAAAAAGCTCCGCGGTGGCAGGGCTCCGGGGGTGGATGAGATTCGTCCTGAGTTCCTTAGGGCTCTGGATGTTGTGGGGTTGTGTTGGCTTACGCGACTCTGCAATATCGCGTGGACATCGGGGGCAGTTCCCTTGGATTGGCAGACTGGGGTGGTGGTTCCCCTATTCAAAAAGGGGGACCGTAGGGTGTGTTCCAACTATAGGGGATCACACTCTTAAGCCTCCCTGGTAAGGTCTATTCAGGGGTTCTGGAGAGGAGGGTCCGTCGGATAGTCGAACCTCGGATTCAGGAGGAGCAGTGTGGTTTTCGTCCTGGTCGTGGAACACTAGACCAGCTCTACACCCTCAACAGGGTCCTGGAGGGTGCGTGGGAGTTTGCCCAACCAGTTTACATGTGCTTTGTGGACTTGGAAAAGGCATTCGACCGCGTCCCTCGGGGGGTTCTGTGGGGGGTACTCCGGGAGTATGGGGTACCAGGCCCATTGATATGGGCTGTTAGGTCCCTGTACGACCGGTGTCAGAGCTTGGTCCGCATTGCCGGCAGTAAGTCAGGCTCGTTTCCAGTGAGAGTTGGACTCCGCCAAGGTTGCCCTTTGTCACCGATTCTGTTCATAACTTTTATGGACAGAATTTCTAGGCACAGCCAAGGTGTTGAGAGGATCCGTTTTGGTGGCCTTAGAATCTCTTCTCTGTTTTTTGCAGATGATGTGGTCCTATTGGCTTCATCAGTTCGTGATCTACAGCTTTCACTGGAGCGGTTTGCAGCTGAATGTGATGCGGCCGGGATGAGGATCAGTTCCTCCAAATCCGAGGCCATGGTCTTGAGCCGGAAAAGGGTAGCATGCCTTCTCCGGGTCGGGGAGGAGGTCCTGCCCCAAGTGGAGGAGTTTAAGTATCTCGGGGTCTTGTTCACGAATGAGGGAAAACTGGAGCGTGAGATCGATAGGCGGATAGGTGCAGCATCCGCAGTGAAGCGGGCGCTGTACCGGTCTGTCGTGGTGAAGAGAGAGCTGAGTCGAAAGGCAAAGCTCTCAATTTACCGATCGATCTACGTTCCTACCCTCATCTATGGTCATGAGCTTTGGGTTATGACCGAAAGAACGAGATCTCGGATACAAGCGGCTGAAATGAGTTTTCTCCGCAGGGTGTCTGGACTCTCCCTTAGAGATAGGGTGAGAAGCTCAGTCATCCGGGAGGGACTCGGAGTAGAGCCGCTGCTTCTCCACATCGAGAGGAGCCAGTTGAGGTGGCTCGGGCATCTGGTTAGGATGCCTCCTGGACGCCTCCCTGGTGAGGTGTTCCGGGCATGTCCCACCGGGAGGAGACCCAGAGGAAGACCCAGGACACGCTGGAGGGACTATGTTTCTCGGCTGGCCTGGGAACGCCTTGGGATTCCCCCAGAGGAGCTGCTCCAAGTGGCTGGGGAGAGGGAAGTCTGGGCCTCCCTACTTAGGCTGCTACCCCCGCGACCCGACCCCGGATAAGCGGAAGAAAATGGATGGATGGATGGATGTTCTCTTTACCTTGTTCAAATATTTACAAACCTCGTGAATTATAATTACTCTCTCTTAACTTAAATAATTTCTGAATTCCAGAGGGAAGACTTTTATTGTGCTTTATACATTATTTCCAGTATTATTTTTATATAAACAATGTCATTAAATTTTACAGTATTATTTTGAATAAAAAGTTTATTAGTTTGTTCTCAATATCCCACTTTATTATTAAGCCTAATTACTTTTTTGTAACTTTATTAACACGTCAATAGTAGTTTTATTTGCATTTCCCCATATTTCTGAGCAATATGACAAGTAGGGCATAATCAAGGAAGAGTATATAATATGCAAGCCTTTTACAATTTTTAAATCTTTTATTTTAAACAATATTCCAATAGTTCCAATCCCTTAATTAAATGTTTTCTACGATTTAAAAAGCAATAGAGGCACAATTTTGAATTAATATTTTTGTAAGAGGCAGTATAAATGAGTAATTTGGTGAAAATCATCATTGACATCCAGAAAAACACTAACATCTTACAGACACCCAGTGGCAGATGCCAGAAAAATAGTGACACCCTGTGGCATGCCACCCTTTTGTCCCCTACATCAAGTAAATGTCCCTTAATTAAATGTTTTCTACGATTTAAAAAGCAATACAGTCACAATTTTGAATCAATATTTAAGTAAGAGGCAGTACAAATGAGTAATTTGATGAGTAATTAGGTGAAAATAGGCATTGACATGCTAAAAAACAGTGACATCTTACTAACACCCAGTGGCACATGCCAGAAAAACACTGACCTCTTGTGGCACATGCCAGAAAAACAGTGACACCCTTGTGACACCCTGTGGCACATGCCACCGGAAGTGTCAGTACTACATGTCCCCCACATCAAGTAAATGTCCCTTAATTAAATGTTTTCTACGATTTAAAAAGCAATACAGTCACAATTTTGAATCAATATTTTAGTAAGAGGCCGTATAAATGAGTAATTTGATGAGTAATTACGCAAAAATAGGCATTGACATGCTGAAATACAGTGACATCTTACTGACACCCAGTGGTACATGCCAAAAAAAACCTGACATCATGTGGCACATACCAGAAAAACAGTGACACCCAGTGGCACATGCCAGAAAAACAGTGACATCTTGTGGCACATGCCAGAAAAACTGTGGCATGCCACCAGAAGTGTCAGTACTACATGCCGGTGCCACAAATTGAGCTCTGCCAGAAAAACAGTGACACCCAGTGGCACATGCCAGAAAAACACTGACATCTTGTGGCACATGCCAGAAAAACACTGACATCTTGTGGCACATGCCAGAAAAACTGTGGCATGCCACCAGAAGTGTCAGTACTACATGCCAGTTCCACAAAATGAGCTTGGCCTTGCTGCATCATTGTTTGTGATGCATCCCACCACAGCTGTGTCATCTGCAAACTTTACAAGATGACAGCCTGGATGGGTGGTTGTACAATCATGTGTGAGCAGAGTGAACAGAAGAGGGCTCAGCACATATCCTTGAGGAGAGCCAGTGCTGAGGGTTATGGTGGAGGAAGAGAAATTGTGGATCCTCACTGACTGAGGTATCTTTGTTAAAAAGTCTAGTACCTAGTTACAAATGGAGGGGCTAAGTCTAAGTGTGGATAGTTTGTCCATCAGAGTTTGGGGGATCATGGTGTTGAAGGCAGATGTGAAGTCCACAAAGAGCATACGGACGTATGAGTCCTTCTGTTCCAGGTGGGTGAGAGCAGTGTGGACCACGGATGGATTGCAGCCGATACTAATAAAAGAAATGAAGGATTTGGATAAATTTAGAAAAATCTAGATGATAGATAATTTTAGATTGTGCAACATATTGAACATTAAAATTCACAAGAAATAGTCTAATGAACAAATACACTGAATTATAATGACATACGATGAATCAGACTTCAATGTTGAAGAAGTGATTGATAGAAACTTTTTTCCAGCTAGAAAGGAGAGTCAATATTATAATGATGATCAATTTAATGGTATAAAAACAACTAATGAAGATATTTCTATTTTACATCTAAATTGTAGAAGTTTAAATGCAAACATTTCCAACATTTCAGATTATTATTATTATTTTTTTTTCTTCTTCTTTCGGCTTTATTCCCTACGTTAGGGGTCGCCACAGCGAACTGGTCGCACGAAGATTTGGCAGTTGTTTTTACGCCGGATGCCCTTCCTGACACAACCACAGACCACCGAGCAACCACAGCCCTCTGTGTGGAGCAGAGAGCTGATATCTAGGGTTCCCGGGGGAGCAGATGGTGGGGGTTAAGGGCCTTGCTCAAGGGCCCAGAGTGGGGCAGATGAGGGTGGATACAAGTGTGACCGCTTCACTTATCCCACCCACATCTTTGATGTTGTCGGTACCGGGGCTTGAACCGGCGACCTTCCGATCACAAGCTCACCTTCTTAACCTTTGCGCCACCACTCCCCCAACATTTCAGATTATTTAAAAGGATTAAATAAAACTTTCAAAATAATAACATTATCTGAGACATGGTTAAATGAAGGAAATATAAATAATGCTTTCATTGAAGGGTATGAGTTATATCATATGAACAGAATTAACAAAAGAGGTGGAGGAGTAGCTATATTTATAAACAATGAAATAAAATGTAAATTGATTAGCGAAATGTCAATAATTGTGGACAATATGTTGGAAATGATAACAATAGAGATAATAAAAAATAATGAAAATAATATCATGATAAGTTGTGTATATCGATCTCCATCCTCAAATATTGAGTGGTTTACTGATAAAATGTCAGGGTTACTGGAAAAGAGTGGAAATAAAAAAGTTTTTTTATGTGGAGATTTCAACATTGACTTGGGAATTACCACTGATTCAAGGAACATCAGTACATTCATAAATTCAATGTATAGTTTAAACTTTCATCCGTTGATATCAAATCCTACAAGAATCACAACTCAAAGTGCTACGATAATTGATAATATTTTCACAAATGTAACAGATGGCGATGTACTGAGTGGTATTTTGAAGACTGATCTTAGCGATCACTTACCAGTTTTCACTATTTACAAGAATGATGATGGTATAATTAAAACAATTACAAGAAAGAACAAAATAATAAACACATCAAAAAAAGCATTAGACAAATTAAAAGATGATTTGGATGAACAAAAATGGGATAATGTGTATGTAGATGATGTGAACAAATCCTATGATGCATTTATGACGATTCTGGAGGTCTTGTACAAAAACATTGTGTACAAAAGAATTGTATAAAGAAAACTACAGTGGATCATCCATGGATGACCAAAGGACTAAGAAATGCATGTAAAAAAAAAGAATCATCTGTATTCATGTTTCTTGAAATCTAGAACTCAAGAGGCTGATGAGAAATATAAAAAATACAAAAACAAATTGGTTGGGATCATAAGGAAACACAAGAGGGAATATTACAGTAAATCATTACTTAAATATAGTGGTGATATGCGTACAACATGGAGGGTAATGAATACTGTTTTGAAAACGAAAATAGTGAGAATGGGGCTTTCACAAAATTTTATAGAGAATGATGTGGAAATCCATGACGATGGTGAAATTGTTAATGGATTTAATAATTATTTTGCAAATGTTGGGTCTAGCCTTGCAGCTATTATTCCTACAGTGGACACAAATGTGAGTTATTTAAGAAATGGTTGCGTTAATAGTATGTTTTTTGTGTGGAACAGACAAGGAGGAAATAATGAAGATAGTTAACAAATTTGCCAGCAAAAGATCAAAAGACTGTGAAGACATGGATATGGTGCTTGTAAAAGAAATAATAAGTCATGTGATTGAGCCATTTGCATACATTTGTAATTTATCATTTTCTAAAGGAATATTCCCAGACAGAATGAAAATAGCTAAAGTAGTTCCATTATTTAAAAATGGAGACAAAAGTGTATTCAGTAATTATAGGCCCATATCTCTGTTGCCACAATTCTCAAAAATTCTCAAGAAATTGTTTATGGCCAGATTGGATAAATTTCTCGACAAAAACAATATTTTGAATGATAATCAATATGGTTTTAGATCAAATCATTCGACATCTTTGGCCCTTATGGAGTTAATTGAACAAATTACTACAGCGATTGATAAGAAACAATATTGTATAAGTATATTTGTGGATTTAAAAAAAGCATTTGACACTATTGATCACACCATTCTGCTTGATAAATTGAATCAATATGGTATAAGAGGTCCTGCTTTACAGTGGATAAGCAGTTATTTGAGGGATAGAAAGCAGTTTGTACAGATGGATGAAACGAGATCAAATTTGTGCAGAACTTCATGTGGAGTACCACAAGGTTCAGTACTTGGACCAAAATTGTTTATTTTATATGTAAATGATTTAACTGAAGTATCTGACATTCTCAAAAGTGTTCTATTTGCTGATGATACAACTTTTTTTTGTTTAGGTAAAGATATGGAACAAATGTTTGAGTTGATAAACAAGGAAATTGTTAAAATACAGGATTGGTTTAAATTAAATAAGTTATCATTGAATGTTGATAAAACTAATTTCATGATATTTAGTAAAAAAAAGATACCTATGGATTTTTCTTTCAAAATTGATGGCGTTAAGATAAGTAGAGTGAATGAAGTAAAGTTTCTGGGTGTAATTATTGATGATAGACTGTCATGGAAACAGCATATCAATCATGTAAAAAGTAAAATATCTAAGTCCAATGCAGTATTGTATAGAGTAAGGGACTTTTTGAACAATGATGCTTTATATTTACTTTATAATACACTTGTAGTCCCGCATTTAACCTATTGTGTCAATGTTTGGGGTACAGCGTGTAAAACCATAACAAAGCCTGTTTTTATTTTGCAAAAAAGATCTGTAAGAATTATAAAGAGAAATAGTTATTTTCACCCTTTTAACGTTCTGTTTTGTCAATTGAAATTACTTAAGTTTTATGATTTGGTGGATTATAATATTTTTCAACTTATGTTTAAAGCTCAGAATCACTTGCTACCATCAAACATTCAAGCATATTTTGTAGAAAGGAAGAGTAGTTATGATTTGAAGGGAATAGATATTTTTGTCAAACCTAGGTATAGGACCAGTTTAAAGGGTCGGTCTACTACAATTCTGGGAATTGGTCTGTGGAATGGTTTGGAGGATGATGTAAAGCTAGTAAAGTCAATGTTAATATACAAGAAAAAGATCAAAACTATTTTGTTGGAAAGATATTTATAATTGATTTATGTTTACTATGTCTACTATGCTAACATGAAATTTTGATGAGCTAAGCACTTGCTGTATTATACAAATGATTATTGTTTGAATTGATAGTTAGAATAGATTTTGTTTAAGAGGGAGCAGATATGATAAGATTTTTTTTTTCTTCTGCTTCCCTTCATTTTATGTTTGTTTTTTAAATTTTGAAAATGTGTTTGAGTTTTTTTAAATGGAAATGAAAATGAAATGAATAAATAAACGAAACGAAACGGAGGAGATGGCGTCCTCTGTTGATCGGTTCTCACAGTACGCATACTGATGAGGGTCCTTTTTTCTGACAAAGTCTAAAAATGCTTCTACTTTAAAAAAAAAAGTCAGAATTGCTCTCATAACCTCACAGTAACTACTAGACTGTCATGTTCCTGATGGGGAAAATCAGCCCTTTTAAAATAAACTATAAATACAACTTTAAATATCATATTTGCTACATCAGAAAATAATGCATTCCGCTTTGTAATTTTTTTTCTTTTTACCTCTATCCCTATTCTTATTTTATTTTAGCTCACTAGTTGGTCCTCAGCTTTTACATTTGAGAGGCTCTGTAAAAAATCTACTGAGACAATGTTCAACTACCCCCTAGAAGAGGGACGTCTTTCCTGGCCAGAGTTGTGGAATTCTGCCTCTCATCTCGTCTGACAAAATTGTTTTAGTCCTGACGTAAAGAGCAAAAACTGACTTGTAATCTCACAAGTAAACATTTAGCTGGCAGCTTGGGAGGAGTTGACGGGGGAGAGGACAGCCCCCAGAAACCATCTTATCAACTGCTGTGAACCCTTATCTGACATATCCTACATACAGCTTGGACTGTTTTGTCCACTGTAGGAGTGTACTACTTAGTGGGGAAAACAATTTGTTTGTGACTCCTCAGACTGATGAAGCCCTTCGGATGGAGGGCGAAACGTCTCTCGACAAAAATTTTTAGAGCAATTGAACATGAACCTTGAAGTAACATTTAGTACTAAGTCTGTTTCATATGCATGCAGGGTGCAGCACTGGACGTTCTACGGCTGACTGCCGTTGGTTTTCCTCAAAGTAGGACATCATTAACGGGTGCATAGTAGCTTGCTCGTATATCCGTGTCAGTACAAGCGTAAAACAACTTAGAAACGAGTTTCTACCACAAGCAAAGTTTTTAAAACTAAGAAATGAATGAGAAATGAATTAATTAATAAAGTAATTGACAAAAATAAATAAAAACCTCTATGTCCAACTACGGAGCAACACGTAAGGCCCCGTTTACACAATTCATATTTTGAGTGAAACCAAAGCTTTTTCTCAGCGGTTCAGACGTTCATTTACATGACACCAACCCCCACTTTCTCTGAATCCAGATGTTTCTTAACGCAGATTTCAGAGTAGTGTAAAAACCATAGAAAGTGTAAAGTTGCACATATGCACTACAGGCATATATTTCATGCATGTGCTTGGTGCTGAAGTATAAGATACTAATGCCTCTTTTCAATTAGTACCTTTAGTATACGTTATGTTTCCATTATGCTTTCAGTACCGGCTCCAGTAGGTTGGGTTCAAATTTTTATTTTTCCCTTTTTCCCTTTTATAGTTGGTCTCCCTTCACACCTCACAGCCATCCTCTTCACACCATTATGATTTTTATAGAAAGAAAGGAAAGACAGAAAGTAAGACTACAAAACAAATATCCACAAAAAGAGCACAAGGCAAACACACCCAACTGCAATCTGCAATCCTGCAAAGTACATGACAAAACACAGCAAAAAAACATATACTGTATGCATAAAATACACATAACATTCATGACTTTGTAGTAGGTTACTAAATGTATACACCCATACCTACATGTACATATATACATATACCATACTTTTCGCCGTATAAGTCACTTCAGTGTATAAGTCGTTTTGTCCAATTATTGGGAATAATTTGGAAAAATCCATAAATACGTCACTTTGCCCTATAAGTCGCATCTATTATGCGTCACCGTTGACGCTGTTTGCTTTTGTGGATCAGAGAGGTAGTCGCAAGGTGCGTGACACGACTTCACTGCAGCCTACCTACTAACAGGGTCTATTGAACTGGTCCCGGAGTTTTAACTATGTTGGGACTGCTCTGACTCAAGGCTGATTATGGGAGAATTCATCTGGATAATTAACCTAGCATCCGCAAGCCACACCCCTTTTCACACCTTACACCTCTCTCCGCCTTAGCGACCGGGGACCGGAGAGGTTAGTATAAGGCAACTTGCGTTAATGGAGGCTTCTCCCCTGTTTAAGCTTGTAATTATTACCGATCCAGTAAATTTTAGGATCCACGTGATTGGACCCTGGGGTATTGTTTTAAATATAACCTTTGTGCTAAAGTTTAACCCTTTAAAAGCTCCTAATATTTGTTGTTATCTTGGTGAACCAAACTTACATTACCATGGACAAGTGGGTGATGAATAAAACTCAAGAATTTTACATTTTGTTTGCTTTAATTAACTAGTTTGCAGGGAAGGATCAGCGCTATAGCATAACCGTACAATTAATTATTATGATTATAGGTAAAGAAAAAGTATTAATTCACCAAACAATCTTCAGACTAGATGTTAACATACTCGATCTGCGTGGAGTCCTTGAGAAAGGTTCTTTTCTGGAGTCCAGGCTGGAGAGGGTCGGAGAATCTCCTCATTGATGTCACATAGTTAACACTCACAGTACCCATCCAGTCTTATGGACCAGAATTAGATCGCTTAATCTCAGGTAGACTTCTTATCCGATCTTAGGGATCAGAGTTAGAGCAATCTGTTGCAATCACACGTCTCACCTGACCTTATAGATCAGGGTTTAGAGATTTACTTAAAATCGTACCCATTGGATGTATCTCCCCAAAGCCCTTATTATCCTCTGGCAACCTCGAGCAAATAAGTCACTAAAATATTTAAACTCCCTGTCAGCTACTCTGTCCGCAATTAGTTTAATTTGATTTAAATTTTTACTGAAAACCAGGTCCAGTGAGATGTCTCCCAGACATTCCTTTTCCTTCATGGGCCCCTGGGGACCCATAAGCAAAGCCTGGAGCAGTTCCTTCAGTCCCCGAGGACTGAAGCTCGTCTCTGACTCCCTGCTAGTCTGATCTGAAGGAGCAAGTTTGGCTCGTCCTGGCTATCTGGGTAAAAACTCTTCAGTCCCTCCTCAGAGCTTGAGAAAAGAAGAAGAGAAGTTTCCACAAGACACTTGATCCTCGGTCAGCACGGAGTCGATCTGGGCCACGCCTTGGTCTTCAGTGGAGTAGCTCTGCTCCAACTTAACAGCTACTTGAAAACTGTTCATCAGCTCCTTGACAACCCCAGATGGTTAAATACAGGGCAGTTAAATACAATCTGGCCCCCACCTTCTGGAGAGAAGGAGGGGTGAAATAGCAGGTTTCTGATTGGTTATGTCTGCAGGCTTTGTCAATCTCTGGGCAAACTGCAGCTCTTGTTCTATTTCTGCTTGAAACTACTTGTTCCCTTATTAGGAAATGAATTTGCTCTTTGCTCGAGGCTGGTTGAGTCATGAGGGCAAGAAGGATGACACAATTCTGGTCAGCTAGTTACACCACTTTTTTTCCAATAAGAGATCACAAGTTATACTTCTTAGCATGTGCATTGCAAGAGATTACCTTTTGTCATAAAACACTTTTAACACATAGTAACATAAATCATTACAATTGTTATTATAAAAATTGATTAAATCTGATTATAATAAAATCACATATTAAATGATTATATTGGTTAAAACCATGTATCACACTTGATTTTACTGATTAAAACAAGTTTAAGATTAAACATGTTTAGGTTAGGACAAGTCTTTGCAGTTATTTATCCATTTTGCTCTCTGTTTCAGCTCAAAAATGTTCGTGCGTGAATGTGGCCGCTTGCTTTTTGGGAAGTGACTTTCTTCATGACTTTCACAACTCTTAACTGTTAAACTTAAGACACAGTTAACTTCTCTTATTTATCTTAACTTTATAACTACAGTATCCGATATTTAGATCTTATAGGCTTTTTTAAGGTTTTAAACAACCATTCTTTTCTGCTCCTCTGTAACTTTCTTCCTGTGCTCACTCTGCCTGTCTGTGTGAGCGTGCATCTGTATGTGTGTTTATGTGTGTGTGTGAGCCTGAGTGGACCTTCTGCTCCTGCCACTTTGTCTGTGCTCACATTCTTAACAGATGAGATAACTGAGGTTGCATACTAGACAAGTCCGGGCAAGTCCAGACATGTTTTTTCCTCGATAACTGTCTTTAATATATTTTTACATTACATTTCATAAGTTTTCCTGTACTGATTAGTTTTTGTTGGTTTTGAATCCATAATAAACTCACTCTCCTCGACACTCCCTCCTTGGAATCAAAACCTACAACCCTTTTATTGAACCTTAAGCCAGTCCTTGTTTTCATTAACCGCATCCCCACTCAGAACGTCGTTGTCTTCATCATAGCCCCGATCACTCTGAGTTTCTGGATCAGTTTCAGGATCTTCTGTGTTGCCTGGTCCCGTTCTGCAAATCTCATCCTCAGCTACGTCCCAGGAATCCAACACCGTCAGCTCGTAGTCCCCTTCTGGGTCTTCCAACAAGGGTGTGGGTCCTGGCTTGGGTCCTGACTCACGGACCCCATCTCGATCCTCCACCGAAGCAGGGGCTGAGATTTCATCAATCATGGGAGACTCCACAGGAGTGACCGGCTCATTTCCGGACCATCTTTCATCTGATTGCATGTATTCAGAAACGTCTGGCACTTGTGTTTGTTCTTAGAGTGCATGGATGGCTGTGGCTGACTCATCTGGGGAATGTGGGCCTAGGTTGAATCCCTCCATTAACAGCACGTTAGGGGGGATTGACTCTTCAGGACTGGTTGGATCAAGAGAATCAGTGTTAGTTGAGCTGGTGGAGCTCGATGGACCTAATTCGCTGCTCCCAAATTGTTCCAAGTAGGTGTCTAGTGACCGCAATACATACGTTTCTGGACACTCTGGGTATTCCAGGACAAAGGTGGGTTGCTTGGGAGAATAATTGTGGATGATATGACTCTCCCACTCTTCTAACTGCTTTCTCTCCTGAACTGTTATCACGGTCTTCCAATCACAATAGCCAGGCAATGCTATTCCAGAAGTGTTAGAATATCCGTACTCTCTATATGTAACACTAATGTGTCTGTCCTTTCCTTTGCCTTTTACAATCTGAGTCTTACACTTTTCCCCACAAGGTGTTCCTTTAAGCTCTTCAATTTTCCTATCGTAAACTTGTTCTTCGCAATGGCAGAGAATAATGTCTCCGTCCTTGGTAGTCACAACAACTCTGTCTGAGGTTGCATTGGCATTTATCCAATAAAAGTATATAATTACCATGGCTAAGGTACAGGGTGATGTCTGCATCCCGTTCCCTGGTTCTTTATGTTGGGTGGCTGGTTATCTGCTACTTCCTAATTGCTCTCGATGTGAGTTCTCTGGGGTACCGCTCTCTGCTGCTTCAGGGCTGTGAAGTGACTATTTCCTTGTGGCTCTGGCTCTTTATTCTGGGCCAGCGCCCAGTTCTGGTGGGAGTGGCTCAGAGCTCCTCCCCCTTCTGTGGCACATGGCTTTGAGACCTTCTTGTAGGATTACACGTCCTAATAAGGCAATAACTATCAGGCCGACTACGCTTGCCAAATAAGGCCAGATCTGAAGGAACAGTTCAAGCATCCACCCTTAAACTATATTTCCTCCTTCCTTGATCACTTCTCCAACTCCATGTATGGCCTCTTTAACTTTGCGGCCTACGGTGTAACTAATGTTTTGTTTGCATTAATTAACTAGTTTGCAAGGAAGGATCAGCGTTACAACATAACAGTACAATTAATTATTATGATTATAGGTAAAGAAAAAGTATTAATTCACCAAACAATCTTCAGACTAGATGTTAAGCTACTCGATCTGCATGGAGTCCTTGAGAAAGGTTCTTTTCTGGAGTCCAGGCTGGAGAGGGTTAGGGAATCTCCTCATTGATGTCACATAGTTAACACTCACAGTACCTATCCAGTCTTATGGATCAGAATTAGATCGCTTAATCTCAGGTAGACTTCTTATCCGATCTTAGGGATCAGAGTTAGAGCAATCTGTTACAATCACACGTCTCACCTGACCTTATAGATCAGGGTTTAGAGATTTACTTAAAATCGTACCCATTGGATGTATCTCCCCAAAGCCCTTAGTATCCTCCGGCAACCTCGAGCAAATAAGTCACTAAAATAATTAAACTCCCTGTCAGCTATTCTGTCCGCAATTAGTTTAATTTGATTTAAATCTTACTGAAAACCAGGTCCAGTGAGATGTCTCCCAGACATTCCCTTTCCTTCATGGGTCCCTGGGGACCCATAAGCAAAGCCTGGAGCAGTTGCTTCAGTCCCCGAGGACTGAAGCTCGTCTCTGACTCCTTGTTGGTCTGATCTGAAGGAGCAAGTTTGGCTCGTCCTGGCTTTCTGGGTAAAAAACTCTTCAGTCCTGCCTCAGAGCTTGAGAAAAGAAGAAGATAAGTTTCCATAGGACACTTGATCCTCGGTCAACACGGAGTCGATCTGGGCCACGCCTTGGTCTTCAGTGGAGTAGCTCTGCTCCAACTTAACAGCTACTTGAAAACTGTTCAACAGCTCCTTGACAACCCCGGGCGGTTAAATACAGGGCAGTTAAATACAATCTGGCCCTCACCTTCTGGAGAGAAGGAAGGGTGAAATAGTAGGTTTCTGATTGGCTATGTTTGTAGGCTTTGTCAATCTCTGGGCAAACTGTAGCTCTTGTTCTATTTCTGCTTGAAGCTACTTGTTCCCTTATTAGGAAATTAATTTGCTCTTTGCTCGAGGCTGGCTGAGTCATGAGGTCATGAAGGATGACACAATTCTGGTCAGCTAGTTACACCATTTTTTTCAGTAAGAGATCACAAGTTATACTTCTTAGCACTGCATTGCAAGAGATTACCTTTTGTCATAAAACACTTTCAGTACATAGTAACATAAATCATTACAATTGTTATTATAAAAATTGATTAAATCTGATTATAATAAAATCACATTTTAAATGATTATATTGGTTAAAACCATGTATCACACTTTATTATACTGATTAAAACAAGTTTAAGATTAAACATGTTTAGGTTAGGACAAGTCTTTACAGTTATTTATCCTTTCTGCTCTCTGCTTCAGCTCAAAAATGTTCGTGCATGAATGTAGCCGCTTGCTTTTTGGGAAGTGACTTTCTTCATGACTTTCACAACTCTTAACGGTTAAACTTAAGACACAGTTAACTTCTCTTATTTATCTTAACTTTATAACTACAGTATCCAATATTTAGATCTTATAGGCTTTTTTAAGGTTTTAAACAACCATTCTTTTCTGTTCCTCTGTAACTTTCTTCCTGTGCTCACTCTGCATGTCTGTGTGAGCGTGCGTCTGTATGTGTGTTTATGTGTGTGTGTGAGCCTGAGTGGGCCTTCTGCTCCTGCCACTTTGTCTGTGCTCACATTCTTAACAGATGAGATAACTGAGGTTGCATACTAGACAAGTCCGGGCAAGTCCAGACATGTTTTTTCCTCGATAACTGTATTTAATATATTTTTACATTACATTTCACAAGTTTTCCTGTACTGATTAGTTTTTGTTGGTTTTGAATCCATA
Source organism: Garcialebias charrua (assembly GCA_038048925.1). Lineage (NCBI taxonomy): Eukaryota > Metazoa > Chordata > Actinopteri > Cyprinodontiformes > Rivulidae > Garcialebias > Garcialebias charrua. The sequence continues at coordinate 19,999 of JBBPBX010021249.1, forward strand.
ATAAACTCACTCTCCTCGACACCCCCTCCTTGGAATCAAAACCTATAACCCTTTTATTGAACCTTAAGCCAGTCCTTGTTTTCCTTAACCGCATCCCCACTCAGAACGTTGTCGTCTTTATCATAGTCCCGATCACTCTGAGTTTCTAGATCAGTTTCAGGATCTTCTGTGTTGCCTGGTCCCGTGTTGCAAATCTCATCCTCAGCTGCGTCCCAGGAATCCAACACCGTCAGCTCGTAGTCCCCTTCTGTGTCTTCCGACAAGGATGTGGGTCCTGGCTTGGGTCCTGACTCACGGACCCCATCTCGATCCTCCACTGAAGCAGGGGCTGGGCTTTGCGCAGGTGAGGGGATAATGGTCACAGTGAACATAGGGTCTGAGATTTCATCAATCATGGGCGACCCCATAGGAGTGACCGGCTCAATTCCGGACCATCTTTCATCTGATTGCATGTATTCAGAAACGTCTGGCACTTGTTGTGGTTGTTCTTAGAGTGCATGGATGGCTGTGGCTGACTCATCTGGGGAATGTGGGCCTAGGTTGAATCCCTCCATTAACAGCACGTTAGGGGGGATTGACTCTTCAGGACTGGTTGGGTCAAGAGAATCAGTGTTAGTTGAGCCGGTGGAGCTCGATGGACCCAATTTGATGCTCGTGAATTGTTCCAAGTAGGTGTCTAGTGACCGCAATACACACATTTCTGGACACTCTGGGTATTCCAGGACAAATGTGGGTTGCTTGGGAGAATAATTGTGGATGATATGACTCTCCCACTCTTCTAACTGCTTTCTCTCCTGAACTGTTATCACGGTCTTCCAATCACAATAGCCAGGCAACGCTATTCCAGAATTGTTAGAATATCCATACTCTTTATATGTAACACTAATGTGTCTGTCCTTTCCTTTGCCTTTTACACACTGAGTCTTACACTTTTCCCCACAAGGTGTTCCTTTAAGCTCTTCAATTTTCCTATCGTAAACCTGTTCTTCGCAATGGCAGAGAATAATGTCTCCGTCCTTGGTAGTCATAACAACTCTGTCTGAGGTTGCACCGGCGTTTATCCAATAAAAGTATATAATTACCATGGCTAAGGTACAAGGTGATGTCTGCATCCCGTTCCCTGGTTCTTTATGTTGGGTGGCTGGCTATCTGCTAGTTCCTAATTGCTCTTGATGTAAGTTCTCTGGGGTACCGCTCTCTGCTGCTTCAGGGCTGTGAAGTGACTATTTCCTTGTGGCTCTGGCTCTTTATTCTGGGCCAGCGCCCAGTTATGGTGGGAGTGGCTCAGAGCTCCTTCCCCTTCTGTGGCACATGGCTTTGAGACCTTCTTGTAGGATTAAACGTCCTAATAAGGCAATAACTATCAGGCCGACTACGCTTGCCAAATAAGGCCAGATCTGAAGGAGCAGTTCAAGCATCTACCCTTCAACTATATTTCCTCCTTCCTTGATCACTTCTCCAACTCCATGTATGGCCTCTTTAACTTTGCGGCCTACGGTTTAACTAACAGTCTCATACCATGCGCAGCTATGCAGATTCTCTTTATCACCACATTCTTTCCAGCTTTCTTCTGGATACTGACAAGTTAGGTTGGAATAGATTTGGTTCGGGCTTGCCCATTCGTATCCATTTATCTCGTCTCCGAGGCACATGCTACGCCTTGCTGCATGCCCCTTGGCCAGAGCAATCATGGAATTTGAGACAAATGGGATTATCACTCCTTGAATGTGTTTTCTAGTTTTTAACTTATGTCCTAATATGATATTAGTACAAGTTGTATCATCAGGCACGGACCTTCTCCATATTTTACCATATTTCTTCCACACTACTTCAGAGGCTTGGGTTGAGTATTCTCCTGCATAATATGATTCACAATAGCTTTCATATCCAAGCAGCTCTTAACAAGGTCTTCGAGCCAGACTAATCACATACACTGTCTGTTTTTCATTACAGATCATTTTCCATGGCCTAGGACTAACATACCTGTCTGGGTAGTATAGAGCACTTGCCCATATATCTTGCTCTTTGGAATACACAGTGGCTAAGAACTGATATCGAAATCCAATAATTATTTGACTGGGGCTACCCACTCTTTTATTTCTTCTTCCTGAAATACCCACCAGGTCCGTGTCTTATCTCTCTTATGGTATTCGTGCCAGGCTTGGAGCAATATTTTAACTGTCTGTGCCTTTCTCAGAACGGTACAATCATAATGCCATGTAGACATGACAGCTACCTCAGTCTCCCACAGCCTGCATCTTGGGGATGCTCCACTACTCTCCCATATTGAGTTATTAAGACTAAGGAAAATTCGTTCAGCTACACATTTGTCGATTTTGTCAAAGTCACCTTTCGGTGCCTTAAGGAGTTCATCTGGTCTAGGCAGCTTTTGTACGAACATGTCAGAATAGTATGGCCCCATTAAGTCCATGTGAAGTCTAGAGTGTCCTTCTACAAAATCACCTTCAAAATGGGATAACTCTGGGACTATCTAGACCCATGGTAATGTCATATTTAACCAATTTTCGTGCCAAGCATTAGCAGGATGAAATATAGCTGCCCAATTCCAATAATAATATTTCTGATTCCAAACTGGTGTTATTGGTAAATAATATTGAGATTTGCACTCACCATTCAGGTTCAAATAGCAGATTGGTAGTTTCTAATTTATTTTCCTTGCAATATTCTGTGTAGGCCTGTGCCTTTGCTATGTCATATTTGGGGTATACATAGTGTCTCACCACTGGGCCTATGCCTAATACTCCTCTGGCTACGTCCTCGGGAGTGGATGGTGCACCAGTATACCACTGGCGGGTTGTTCCCCCAGTGGGCCGCACTTTGTGTCTTGGTTCGGTTGCGTTGGGTTTAAGCGCTTTCTCGTGTTTAACAGTGTGAATAGTTTTGACTTTGGTTAAGCTTTGATTTCCTTCAGTGTGGTTTCTTTTGATGGGAGGAGGGTTTTGGTCACAGTCCAGATGGAGGTTGCCCCAAAACTCCCAACGAGGGAGAATTGCTTGACAACTGTCCTCTTCTTCTTTAGGTGGTGCGGGATAGATCACTTCTGTATCCCAGTAACCTTGATGTGCCAACCCTGGTAGTGGTCGACAGGCACGATCACATTGCCATTCAAATGGTTGTTTGTCTGGATGGATCCAATTACATCTCATCAATCTTCTAACATGTTTTTCTAAGATTACTGTCCAAACAACAAACCTGTCCTGCAAAATTAGCAGGTCAGTGATAGTCCAGGACACTCCGGTCAGGTTTTCAGCATCAACAGCTGTGTACCATTTAGGCATGTTGTTCAGTTTTCTTCTCCAGGCTTGGTAGCCTGCTCGTCTCACTCGGTTCCAGGTCAAAGTCTGGTTCTGAACGTTCTCACTTTGATTCCATGGCATGAAGATGTTCTTTCGTGTGATGTCCCAGCAGGTCATGTTCGCATATTTGGATCTCCCGTGGGAGACTTTCACATGCGTTAGGCTCCATGGTCTGATTCCGGCTTGATACAAAATAACCAAAAACATAACTAAGCCTTTTAACAGTACGAGTACCCGCAGCAGGGCTCGTAGACAAGTCGCTTTGTCCATTCTCGTAATCTGTTAGTAATGGGATAAGCTTCTTCTCTGATAATCCCTAAAGCACTTAATTCCCTCACAATTTTGTTCATTTCTTCTACTGCTCCTGGGTTCAACGGGTACTGTCTTACCGGTGGATGTACACCTCCTTCAATTGTATGTACAATTGATAGGCCTAAATCTCCACAATCATTTTTAAATCTGGCCACTGAGGCTGACTCGATGATTTGTTTTAACTTCTCCTTCCCAGCCAGGGAGAAGTCGCTTTCATTTACTCTTTGTTCTGTTACTTCGGGGATATTTACAGGTTTATACCATTCTTCTGATTCATGTTTTTCATAAGTGGGCCCTATTTTTACTAACCTGGATTTAAGCATATCCAGTCGTCTGTTTAGAGCCCTGCTGTCTTTTCATGGTTTTCTTAATTCTTTCAAATCAGTTATTGCTACTAGGTTGTATGGTCCTTTGATCCAAACAATCCCGTGCCATAATGCATAAGGCATTTTTTCTACGGTTCCATTAGCCAATTGAACCGTTAGGTGTCCTATTGTTTTTAGGTTTTTGCGGGTCATAGAGCCCCAGAGTCTATCAGATAGGGCTCTCCGTCCACTTTGGTGTGGATTTCGTCCCCATCTCAATAAGCACCTTCTAGGGTGACCCGCGACCTATCAGCCATTATTTAGCTGGCCTTCCATCCCTTTTCTTTCGGGATTCCTGGAGGGCCTGTCTTTGTTCTGGGGTCATTCTATTATATTCTTCTGTAGGCACATAGTCGCTCTTTCTCTGAGGTTCTGCGTTTCCAGGTGACGCTTGAAACCTTCTCGGCTGTTGGTTTCTGTACTGCTGTTCTGGCTGGGGCCTCTGAGACCATTTTCCATACTGTGGTTCTGATTGTGGTCTTTGGGGCCTTTCCCTGTATTGTGGCTCTGACTACCTTGGGGGCCCTCTATATTGTTGCTGAGGAATGAAGATCCATCCACGTACAATGTTGTCATATCTTTGCAGATATTGTCATCAAAGAAGTGGTGATTCGGGTTTTCAGTTACTGGGGGGTTTTACCTCAACCAGCGGCTGGGTGGCTGGTACATCTTGTGTACACTTTTGGCAGATTGCCAAGTCCGTCCCCAGATGTGACTTCTTGTTTTGACCATAACGTATGTCTAGGTTAAAACTTTGAAGCGCCATGAGCCACGTTGCAACACGTGAGTTTGTTACCACACCATCTCTGATGCGTTCACTGTTAAGAAAAGTCACTGGCTGGTGTTGCGTTTCAACAACGATTTTCTGTCCACTAATGTAGCTGGAGAAATGTTTAACTACCCACACTGTGGTCAGTAAAGCTTTCTGACAGTCTGAGAATCTCAACTCGGGGCCTGCCATCGTCTTGCTGGCGTAGGCCACCACACGCTTGTCTCTGTCATGTATCTGGTACAGACCTGCACTTATACAATGAGCTGAGATGCCCACTTCCAAGTAAAACTCTTTGTTGTAGTCTGGGTAGACTAAACATGGGGCTGACTTGATCCTGTTTATAAGAGCGTCCATTGCCTGCTGCTGTTTGTCAGTCCAGACAAATGGAACATCTTTCATTAGGAGTTCAGTCAGTGGCTTTGCAAGGTCTGCATAGTTTTCTATGAACAGGTTCGAGTAGTTACGACGCCCTGAAAACTGATGGAGAAAGGGGCCGCGTACGGGCCATAAAGGATTTAGGGGGAGTCAGTATTAAGCTGACCTCTTTACCTTAATTAATTTACTTATTCAGATTGCATAGTAATTTCACGGATTCTTTTCTTTTTCAGTTTACCCAATATTTCTGTGATCTTTATGATGGATAAATAAATAAAGCCATTAAGTGACAGAGAACGTTGACTTAGTTTGGTATGTCAAAGACACTACCATTTATTTATAATAAATCAACTAAAATCAACATCATTACACTTGATTGACATGATTCGCACTTTCTTGCAATTTAATACGTCAGCACATTTAAATTGTACACAACAGACATAAATATAGGATGTCATTATACTTAGTCTGTGGCTCTTTAGCTTAAATATAGTTACCAGACAGAATGGAGATAGGGAGAGGTTAAGAGAGGAAGTTATTGATCTTGAGTTTAACCAGATGACACTTTCCATCCGACTTCTGCTAAATCCAGGTACGTTTGTAAACAGCTCTTTACCTTGAAGACGACTAGTCTTATAAGGAGATGGTACCAGCCTTTCAGGCGTACAGAATCGTTGCAGGTCCAGTACGTCCGAACCGGTTATCGTTTACGTTTCAACGTCTCCTGGGATCCGCGTCGATCATCAGAAAATGCATCAGCTCCTGGCCTCTGACTTCAAGATAACTTATTCCAGGAAGGAATAAACAAAGTTTTAGCTTACGCTCATTCAAAGTGGACTCATAACATGTTATTAGTCCTTAACTGGATGATGTGTCCTTAACGTGTGACTGAGTTCATCCAGCTCTTTGGGACGACCTCACATTTTGAAGTTCCCAGCAGACTCAGTCTATTCCAGCTTAACTTAGAACTTTAAGAAAGAACTCTGAGACTTGTCTCTTTCCCATTGGTTCAAAATAAACAGTCGATGAGTTCACTTGCTGTTATCACGACCCAAGGTTACAGCCAGCAGCAGAGGAAATGTTTAGGAAAAGACAGACTCATAGACTCCAAGAGGAAAAATACTTGGATTAGCGTCTTAACACTTCTAGAACAAATCTGCAAATCACAATAACACATAAAATTCACTCTGACACCATTATATGGTCAAGTAACACAGTAATACTCCATATTAAAAGAATAACAGCATATAACATATATCATGAAAATGACAAAAGTTATTCTTTTGATTACATTAGAATAAAATCAAAGATAGAAATAGTCTCTTTTGGTGACTATGTTCTCAGATTACAACTAATGGAATAATTTGTAGTAAATGTCTTGTTTTACTGAGAGGTCAGTAAAGGTCATCACTGGACAGTTCAAAAACCTTAGTTTGACCCTGGGTAGGTCCACTACAGTGCCCTTAACTGTCTTACATCTGTCTAGTATTCTGATCCAGCTGCAGAGTTCAGGACCTTTCTGAAAATCTTGTTGTGGATTTTATAGTTGTTTTTTGTAAATACCAGCAGCCCATCGCCATCCAACTCAAAGGGGCTCCCTACCAAACTATACACATTAATCCCATTTTGGAGTTTTAGGACCCGAGCCTCTTCAGGCATTGGTCCAAGGGGTTTTGAGAATTGGATTGTTTCTTTTTGTGGTTTGGGAGGATGTTCGCTCCTCGGTTTTGCCCTAGGGGTTAGTTCAAGTTCCCTTTTGAGGAACTCTGAGAAAGTTTGTCCCGTCCTACCTGATCCGGGAGGGAGCTCAAAACCTGATTCAATATGTTTTGTCTTAGAGCTATGTTTCTTTGGACTCTCTTTAGGGGTTCGTGAGGAGTCTGTCTGGAGATGTTTATTTTCCTGTTACAATTTTATCTTTCTTGCCGGGTTTTGCACATTCGCTTTTGATGCTGGTGTTGCTCTCCAGTGTTCGGCTAGTCGGTCTGCTAGGGCTCAGGCCATAAGTGTTAGTCCTTCTTTAGATCCATACTCTGTGTCACTGGCATCTGGCTCTTCGTCGTTTTTCTTTGCTCCATACTTTCCGGCCAGGCCTGTAGCAGAAGACCCCTGATTCCCTTCATCTCCCGACGCTCTTGTTCCTGAATCAGAATCATACTTAGGGATTTCTCTGTATTCTCCTAAGTTTGGGTTGAAGTTCCATGAATTGGGTCCCTGGTTTGAAGCTGGTTTGATGGGCCCTACTCCTAGCCCACTAATGCCTCGCTCTTTTGGTATTACTTTATTCCGATCTTTTATCATTTGCTTGTACCGTCCCAGTCTACCTAGCTCTTCCGCATACTCTTGATATCTCGAGGCCGCTCTTACTGAGACGTCCCTAATGCTCCAACCTATATCCAACCTCAGACACGTACTCCTGTGGGACCCTCCGACCTTGGGGGGTTTGTTCCCACTTCTCGATCCCGACAAAAACGATTTTTCTCTGTTGTACATAACGATCAACTTCATCATTACCTTGCCAGTGCTTTCCTTCTCTGGTGTGGGATCTATGGTGCTCGACTTCCAATTGCAGGTTCAGCCTAATTTCAGCTATTTTCTTCCACAAGTCATGATGAGCCACCAATTTCCCTTTAGCACTCTCAAATCCATTTTCTTCCCAAATGGATAAGTCTTCATTCAGAGCCTGTGTACTGTGACTGTCAGTCCCTACTCGTGCTGTTTTTACTTTTCTGTGAGTTAGTTCTAGCAATCCTTCGAGTACTGCCGTAACTTCTCCAGTTTGCGCACTTCCTGGCACTCTCCCCTCCTACGGCAGCACTCGTTTTCTTGAAATTTAAGGATAAATCCCCAGTGTGCTACCTGATCTGTTCCTTTTTTAGATCCGTCGGTGTAGAGAGTCCAGTCGTGTGTTTTTGGTTTTTCGGGCGTCTCGTTTTTCGCTTTTTTACTCACAGGTTGTGCTGGTCCTATCTCCAGATTGGGGTCTAATAAAATGTCCTCCCATCGCCCCCAGTGTGAGTTTGTGGCTTTGGTACTTTCTATTGTTCCTTTTCTGAGATATTTGTGCACTTGACTTTGTGTTATGACTTTGATAGGTTGGCCTTGAGCTAGATCTTTCAGTGTACCCCAGTATCTAGCTAACACACCTAGTTCTTTTTCTTCCTGGGGAAACTTTTTCTCAACTGAGGTTAACGAGTAACTCCAGAGAGTGACTAGCCCTCCATGTTCATTTTTAACCGCTACCATAGTGTTGTCATCTTCACAACTGACTTCAGCTACTAGTTTTGTCACTACACTTCTTGGCTCTAATCGCACTGCTTCTTTGATTTTTTCTCTGAGTTCTTCTAGATCTTTCTGATTTCCGACTGTCCAAATCCATGCTTGTTTGTTTTTCTTTTCATCTTGTCCTTCCTTTTTCTTCAGACAGGCATACAAGGGTTTTGCATATTTTTGGTAGTTAGGAACATGATCTCTCACATAGTTGCACAGTCCCAAGATTTTTTGTAGCTCGTTTTCTGATTCAGGGGGTTGAATTTGCTCAATTTTTTCTCTGTAACCCACGGAAAGTCCCAGATCGGCTGTTACTTGGAAACCTAAATAGTTTACTTGGAACTGCCCAAACTGACATTTCTTCAGATTAAGTTTCAGCCCCGCTTTTGTAACTCGTTGCAACGCTTCTGCCAACCGTTCTAAGTGTTCCTCCTCTGTGTCATCCGCGATGAACACATCATCAATGTAAACTGTGGCACCCAAGTCTTTAAGCATATCCATTACGGCTGACTGAAACATGTTTGGAGAGTTTTTGTATCCCTGTGGCCAACGTTGCCAGACATAGCTCTTTCCTTGATGGGTAAAAGCTGTTTTCCCTTGTGATTCTTAAGCCAGTCTGAGAGAGAAGAATCCATTTGCCAGATCAATGCAGGATTTGTACTTTTTCACTTGTAGTGTTTTCAGGGTTCCTTGAGGGTTTATTAGGCTCGCTCGGTTTGCTACCGTTCGCCTATTTAGTGCTTTAAAATTAATTACTGGTCTCTATCCCCTTCCTGCGGACTCAGGTTTCTTCACCGCTTGAATGGGGCTGTTAGTAATGGGATAAGCTTCTTCTCTGATAATCCCTAAAGTACTTAATGCCCTCACAATTTTGTTCATTTCTTCTACTGCTCCTGGGTTCAACGGGTACTGTCTTACCGGTGGATGTACACCTCCTTCAATTGTATGTACAATTGATGAGCCTAAATCTCCACAATCATTTTTAAATCTGGCCACTGAGGCTGACTCGATGATTTGTTTTAACTTCTCCTTCCCAGCCAGGGAGAAGTCGCTTTCATTTACTCTTTGTTCTGTTACTTCGGGGATATTTACAGGTTTATACCATTCTTCTGATTCATGTTTTTCATAAGTGGACCCTATTTTTACTAACCTGGATTTAAGCATATCCAGTCGTCTGTTTAGAGCCCTGCGGTCTTTTCGTGGTTTTCTTAATTCTTTCAAATCAGTTGTTGCTACTAGGTTGTATGGTCCTTTGATCCAAACAATCCCGTGCCATAATGCATAAGGCATTTTTTCTACGGTTCCATTAGCTAATTGAACCGTTAGGTGTCCTATTGTTTTTAGGTTTTTGCGAGTCATAGACACCTCTGCCCCAGAGTCTATCAGATAGGGCTCTCCGTCCACTTTGGTGTGGATTTCGTCCCCATCCCAATAAGCACCTTCTAGGGTGACCCGCGACCTATCAGCCATTATTTAGCTGGCCCCCCATCCCTTTTCTTTCGGGATTCCTGGAGGGCCTGTCTTTGTTAAGGGGTCATTCTATTATATTCTTCTGTAGGCACATAGTCGCTCTTTCTCTGAGGTTCTGCGTTTCTAGGTAAGGCTTGAAACCTTCTCGGCTGTTGGTTTCTGTACTGCTGTTCTGGCTGGGGCCTCTGAGACCATTCTCCATACTATGGTTCTGATTGTGGGCTTTGGGGCCTTTCCCTGTATTGTGGCTCTGACTGCCTTGGGGGCCCTCTATATTGTTGCTGCTGTTGTTGTTGAAGGGCCCTAGGGGCTGCTTTTGACTGTTTTAAGTTTTGTTTCATCTCATTTTTCCTCTTTTCCTCCCAGTACTGTTGTTCTAGGTCATAAGCCTTCATTGCCTGATCGATCTGGGTGACTAAGGTATCATTGGGCATTGAAATGAATTTCACTTCTCCTTTCCTTCCCTTTGTTACAATTCTTAAGGCCTTAACATACCTCTTTGGTGGAACATTTTGTTTTAGTTGATACCAGACTGATGTGAGTCGTTGGCCTTGATCCATATGCACTTTCGCCCGTTGGATTTGAGCATCCTCGTCATCCATGTCTTCTAGAACCAATCTCTCGAAATGATCCTGAGCCGACTCCTCTTTGCCCACTGGGTTTGCGGTGACATTACCTAGCCACAGCTTTCTAGCTGCGTCACACTCGGTGGAACTAATTACCATTGGCCATACATCTTTTATGTATTCTTCGGGCTTTTCTTCAGGTCTTTTTTCCCTTATTTTCTCATCGGTTTCTTTGGCATACTTGTAAGCAATCTTTCTCATTCTCCTCAGCAGCACATCATGCGCTATTGACATGTAAGCTATTCTAAAATTATTGGTTAGGGGTTGGTGAGCGGCCAATGTGGGAAATGTGGGCATCATTAAAATGTTAGCCCACTCTCCCAAGGTGGCTTTTACTGTCAATCCCACCATTTCATCTAACCTGCCTGCCCACACTGGTGGAATATCACGGTTGCTTTGGCCAGCTTCAGGAACGTAGTTGCTACGTCCCTGCTTTGTCTTTATGGAACCCCAAGTTATGTCTTTGGCTATTTGTTCTAGCGCTCTGTGTGGATCCATTAATACTACTGTTTTCTTTTGTCCCTTTCTCTGCCCAAACCTCAATGACTTTGATGTCAGATGAGCTTGTTCCATTGAGCTCAGGCTAACACTATCTTCACTTTCATAGTCCATTAAACCTAAGGTCTCATCGGGTTCTTGGTCTAATTCCTCTTGCGGATGTTCGTTCTCGCTCTCTTCGTTTCCTACATTTAATGGTTGCATTAAGGTGACCACTCGGTACCCAGTTCGTCCTTCTGGAGTATCAGCTGCACTCCTTCCCCTTCTGGGATTAGAGTTGTTCAACCCTTTTCCTATGGGGGTGTTTTCAAGTGTTTTTGACCTTTGGTGGGTGTCTTTTAAGGTGCTTCTTATTTTCCCTGCACCCTCTGAGGTTGTTTGTATCTCCCTATCATCTGTCTCAATGGTTGGATGTTTGTTGTCAGATTGTTTTTCTGGCAGGGTTATTGCGGCCAATAACCGTTTCTTTCGGTCTTCCTCCAGGTAGGATGGGGTCACTATAACTATTGGCATACTGTTTGTCAAGTAAGTTGCCGTATGAACAGCGACCCATTCAGCTATTTCCCACTGGAGGTTGTTGGATCGTAACCCCTCTATTGTCATTACTACTCATCTGAAAACAGACCTGTTGCTAATCTTATTCCTGATCTGTGGTCAGCAGATCACGAATAAGCCCTTTTTACCCCACCCACTGCTGTGTAATTAAGGGGCACTTAGCTGATAGCTTAGAACAGCCGCCTACAACTTCTCTACTCTAAGAGGGGTTGTTCTTCTGGCGCTTGTCAGTCTTTTGACGCACGCCTTGTCTCTTGGGAGTCTTTATTCATAAAGAGTGTCCCTTCGTGGTCGCCATGTTTGCTTTTGTGGATCAGAGAGGTAGTCACAAGGTGCGTGACACATCCTCACTGCAGCCTACCTACTAACAGGGTCTATTGAACTGGTCCCGGAATTTGGGTATTACCTGTAACTATGTTGGGATTGCTCCGACTCAAGGTTGATTATGGAAGAATTCATCTGGATATTAACCTCCTAGCATCTGTAAGCCACATCCCTTTTCACACCTTACACCTCTCTCCGCCTTAGCGGCCGGGGACCGAAGAATTTAGTATAAGGCAACTTGTGTTAACGGAGGCTTCTCCCCTGTTTAAGATTGTAATTGTTACCGATCCAGTAAATTTTAGGATCCAGGTGATTGGACCCTGGGGTATTGTTTTAAATATAACCTTTGTGCTAAAGTTTAACCCTTTAAAACCTCCTAATATTTGTTGTTATCTTGGTGAACCAAACTTACATTTCCATGGACAAGTAGGTGATGAATAAAAGTCAAGAATTTTACATTTTGTTTGCTTTAATTAACTAGTTTGTAGGGAAGAATCATCGTTACAGCATAACAGTACAATTAATTATTATGATTATAGGTAAAGAAAAAGTATTAATTCACCAAACAATCTTCAGACTAGATGTTAAGCTACTCGATCTGTGTGAAGTCCTTGAGAAAGGTTCTTTTCTAGAGTCCAGGCTGGAGAGGGTCAGAGAATCTCCTCATTGATGTCACATAGTTAACACTTACAGTACCCATCCAATCTTATGGAGCAGAATTAGAACGCTTAATCTCAGGTAGACTTCTCATCCAATCTTAGGGATCAGAGTTAGAGCAATCTGTTGCAATCACACGTCTCACCTGACCTTATGGATCAGGGTTTAGAGATTTATTTAAAATCTTACCCATTGGATGTATCTCCCCAAAGCCCTTAGTATCCTCCGGCAACCTCGAGCAAATAAGTTACTAAAATAATTAAACTCCTTGTTGGCTACTCTGTCCGCAATTAGTTTAATTTGATTTAAATCTTGCTGAAAACCAGGTCCAGTAAGACGTCTCCCAGACATTCCTTTTCCTTCATGGGCCCCTGGGGACCCATAAGCAAAGCCTGGAGCAGTTCCTTCAGTCCCCGAGGACTGAAGCTCGTCTCTGACTCCCTGATGGTCTGATCTGAAGGAGCAAGTTTGGCTCATCCTGGCTGTCTGGGTAAAAAACTCTTCAGTCCCTCCTCAGAGCTTGAGAAAAGAAAAAGAGAAGTTTCCACAGGACACTTGATCCTCGGTCAGCACTGAGTCGATCTGGGCCACGCCTTTGTCTTCAGTGGAGAAGCTTTGCTCTAACTTAACAGCTACTTGAAAACTGTTCAACAGCTCCTTGACAAACCCGTGCGGTTAAATACAGGGCGGTTAAATACAATCTGGCCCCCACCTTCTGGAGAGAAGGAGGGGGAAATAGCAGGTTTCTGATTGGCTATGTCTGCAGGCTTTGTCAGTCTCTGGGCAAACTGTAGCTCTTGTTCTATTTCTGCTTGAAGCTACTTGTTCCCTTATTAGGAAATGAATTTGCTCTTTGCTCGAGGCTGACTGAGTCATGAGGGCAAGAAGGATGAGACAATTCTGGTCAGCTAGTTAGACCACTTTTTTCTAGTAAGAGATCACAAGTTATACTTCTCAGCACGTGCATTGCAAGAGATTACCTTTTGTCAAAAAACACTTTCAACACATAGTAACATAAATCATTACAATTGTTATTATAAAAATTGATTAAATCTGATTATAGTAAAATCACGTATTAAATGATTATATTGGTTAAAACCATGTATCACACTTGATTATACTGATTAAAACAAGTTTAAGATTAAACATGTTTAGGTTAGGACAAGTCTTTGCAGTTATTTATCCCTTCTGCTCTCTGCTTCAGCTCAAAAATGTTCATGCGTGAATGTGGCCGCTTGCTTTTTGGGAAGTGACTTTCTTCATGACTTTCAATGTCTGCCACAGGAGCGCACAGCAAGGCTTTTAAGAAGATTAACACTTAAAAACAATTATTTGTTTGCAAATTATAGCTAACATTATAGCACAAGGGTTTCTGAGCTTAAAGTTCTTTAATAAATTCACGAAATGGTTTATGAGCTATTTATAGCCATATAAACTGAAATAAAACGGGAGCTAACACGAGACGCTTCCGTCTCTAAAAAAAAAAGCAATAAAAAAATGAATTTTATCTCAAATGTGTGATACAGGTCAACATTTTGTAAATTAAACCTATATAATTACACTCTGTAAGCTAAAAGAATATATCCGCCGAGTGGTTTATGAGCTAACTCGGCGTGGGAGGAGTTCGGAGAGGCCATGGAGAATGACTTCCGTACGGCTTCGAGGCGATTCTGGTCCACCATCCGGCGTCTCAGGGGGGGAAAGAGGTACGAGACCAACACCATTTATGGTGGAGGTGGCGTGCTGCTGACCTCAACTCGGGATGTTGTGAGTCGGTGGGCGGAATACTTCGAAGACCTCCTCAATCCTACTGGCACGTCTTCCACTGAGGAAGCAGAGCCTGGGGACTTTGGGTCGGGTTCTCCGATCTCTGGTGCTGAGGTCGCCGAGGTGGTTAAAAAGCTCCGCGGTGGCAAGGCTCCGGGGGTGGATGAGATTCGCCCGGAGTTCCTTAGGGCTCTGGATGTTGTAGGGTTGTGTTGGCTTACGCGACTCTGCAATATCGCGTGGACATCGGGGGCAGTTCCCTTGGATTGGCAGACTGGGGTGGTGGTTCCCCTATTCAAAAAGGGGGACCGTAGGGTGTGTTCCAACTATAGGGGGATCACACTCTTAAGCCTCCCTGGTAAGGTCTATTCAGGGGTTCTGGAGAGGAGGGTCCGTCGGATAGTCGAACCTCGGATTCAGGAGGAGCAGTGTGGTTTTCGTCCTGGTCGTGGAACACTGGACCAGCTCTACACCCTCAGCAGGGTCCTGGAGGGTGCGTGGGAGTTTGCCCAACCAGTTTACATGTGCTTTGTGGACTTGGAGAAGGCATTCGACCGCGTCCCTCGGGGGGTTCTGTGGGGGGTACTCCGGGAGTATGGGGTACCAGGCCCTTTGATAAGGGCTGTTAGGTCCCTGTACGACCGGTGTCAGAGCTTGGTCCGCATTGCCGGCAGTAAGTCAGGCTCGTTTCCGGTGAGAGTTGGACTCCGCCAAGGTTGCCCTTTGTCACCGATTCTGTTCATAACTTTTATGGACAGAATTTCTAGGCGCAGCCAAGGTGTTGAGAGGATCCGTTTTGGTGACCTTAGAATCGCTTCTCTGTTTTTTGCAGATGATGTGGTCCTACTGGCTTCATCAGTTCGTGATTTACAACTTTCACTGGAGCGGTTTGCAGCCGAGTGTGATGCGGCCGGGATGAGGATCAGTTCCTCCAAATCCGAGGCCATGGTCTTGAGCCGGAAAAGGGTAGCATGCCCTCTCCGGGTCGGGGAGGAGGTCCTGCCCCAAGTGGAGGAGTTTAAGTATCTCGGGATCTTGTTCACGAATGAGGGAAAACTGGAGCGTGAGATCGATAGGCGGATAGGTGCAGCGTCCGCAGTGAAGCGGGCGCTGTACCGGTCTGTCGTGGTGAAGAGAGAGCTGAGTCAAAAGGCAAAGCTCTCAATTTACCGATCGATCTACGTTCCCACCCTCATCTATGGTCATGAGCTTTGGGTTATGACCGAAAGAACAAGATCTCGGATACAAGCGGCTGAAATGAGTTTTCTCCGCAGGGTGGCTGGACTCTCCCTTAGAGATAGGGTGAGAAGCTCAGTCATCCGGGAGGGACTCGGAGTAGAGCCGCTGCTTCTCCACATCGAGAGGAGCCAGTTGAGGTGGCTCGGGCATCTGGTTAGGATGCCTCCTGGACGCCTCCCTGGTGAGGTGTTCCGGGCATGTCCCACCGGGAGGAGACCCAGAGGAAGACCCAGGACGCGCTGGAGGGACTATGTTTCTCGGCTGGCCTGGGAACGCCTTGGGATTCCCCCGGAGGAGCTGCTCCAAGTGGCTGGGGAGAGGGAAGTCTGGGCCTCCCTACTTAGGCTGCTACCCCCGCGACCCGACCCCGGATAAGCGGAAGAAGATGGATGGATGGATGGATGGATGGTTTATGAGCTATTTATCTAAATACCGTAATATCGGTTTACTGTAGCTAACCGCTAACAACAAAGCTAAAATATCTATTTTTTATCTCAAACATCTCATAAAGCTAGTCACTTGTAAATGTCCATACAATGATTACATTCTGTAAGTTTCATAAAAATCCGACGAGTAGTTCTTGACTTTTCTTGCTAACAAACAGCTAACAAACACAGAGCTAACAGTAGTTACCTCCAGCGCAGGAGGCCGGGAAGCGAAAGTCATTCCGAGCAAAGGAGGCTTTTTCGGACACATGAGCTAGAAACAGTCGGTGTACTCTCTGGAAGTGTCCCCTAGCGGCAAAAGTGGTACTGTACCATTTTTTGCCAACATGAAAAACTGTCATATCTTAGCCAACAATTGGTCTAAAAATATGGGAAAACATCCATAAATATGTCGCTTCGCCATATAAGTATAAGTCGTAGGACATGCAAATTAGTTTAAAAAAAACAGCGACTTATAC
>JBBPBX010021250.1:0-21317 GCA_038048925.1 Garcialebias charrua
GGATCGGATAATGTATCACTAAGATATAACTGTAGTAATAATATAGGGGGCGCTATGGAGTAAAAATTTACATAACATTATCAATGTGTGTCGAAGTGTTCACTGATAAAGCATAATAAATCTTGTGCAGATCGGATGATGTATCACTGAGATATAACTATAGAAATAATGTAGGGGGCGCACTTGAGTCAAATGTTAGCCCACCATATCAATGTGTCCACAAGGGCTCACTGATGATGCACAATAAATCTGGTTCAGATCGGATGATGTATCACTGAGATACAACAGTTTGAATAATCTAGGGGGCGCTATGGAGGCTATTTGCTAATTAGCATAAACACCTGTTCAAGGGGTGGGTAATGATCGATCATAATGATTTTGGTACTCCTCAGATCAAATCTGTGGAGTTTAGAACCAAACGTATGGTGACGGCGTTACGTCTTACTTCGCCACGTCACCACGCCCACTTGCTCCACCCAAAACGAACAGTGCTGGAAAGCTTGTTACACCACCATGTCTTCGGTGACTGGATACAATGTCACGTTGATTAGGTAACAGGGATCCGATATGGACCGTTCAACGTAAAACTTTACACTTCCTGTTGTCAGGGGGCGTGGCTTAAGTGATGTCATGATTTGACCATACAGTTTTGCAGGGGACCGGATGTGGGTCAATCACTGAAGGTTTGATGTATTAGACAGTTTTCGTGTAAGAGCTGTAAGCGTTTCGTTTTTCATGGCGAGATGTCCAACTTTGAGGTCTGGCCCCGCCCCTTCAGCATGCATGAAAACGCACAGTTTTGATAACATTTGTTCCCCCGTGCCTTATAAAGAAACTGGCCAAGTTTGAATCAAATCGAGCGAAATCCCTAGGAGGAGTTCGTTGAAATGCAGAGGTTGTAAACGGCCAAAAAGGTGTGAAAATTTGGTCATCGTTCCAAAATGGCCGCCTTACCATTTATCGTACAACATTGGTGCCAGAGGGTTTTCTGTGCATCTTGGTGAGTTGGACAAGTGTACCAAATTTCATGATTCTACGTCAAACTAAGGTCAATGCAGAGGGTATTTTGAATATTTCTAGGGGGCGCTCTTGAGCCGTTTCTGTAGCGATTTGCAAATTAGCATAAACACCTGTTCAAGGGGTGGGCAATGATCGATCATACTGATTTTGGTACTCCTCGGATCAAATCTGTGGATTTTAGAACCAAACGTAAGGTGATGGCGTTATGTCTTACTTCGCCACGTCGCCACGCCCACATGCTCCACCAAAAACGAACAGTATTGGAATGCTTGTTACACCAACATGTCTTCGGTCACTGGACACAATGCCACGCTGATTAGGTAACAGGGGTCCGATATGGACCGTTCAACGTAAAACTTTACACTTCCTGTTGTCAGGGGGCGTGGCTTAAGTGATGTCATGATTTGACCATACAGTTTTGCGGGGGACCGGATGTGGGTCAATAACTGAAGGTTTGATGTATTAGACTTTTTTCGTGTAAGAGCTGTAAGCGTTTCGTTTTTCATGGCGAGATGTCCAACTTTGACGTCTGGCCCCGCCCCTTCAGCATTCATGAAAACGCACAATTTTGATATCGTTTGTTCCCCCGTGCCTTATGAAGAAACTGGCCAAGTTTGAACCAAATCGAGCGAAATTCATAGGAGGAGTTCGTTCAAATGCGGAGGCTGTAAACGGCCAAAAAGGGGTGAAAATTTGGTCATCGTTCCAAAATGGCCGCCTTACCATTTATTGTACAACATTGGTGCCAGAGGGTTTTCTGTGCATCTTGGTGAGTTGGACAAGTGTACCAAATTTCATGATTCTACGTCAAACTAAGGTCAATGCGGAGGGTATTTTGAAAATTTCTAGGGGGCGCTCTTGAGCCGTTTCTGTGGCGATTTTTGCCACGCCCCCAAAATACGTAATTTTTCACCAGTCCTGACGAGTCCGCCAAATTTGGTGAGTTTTCGTATATGATAAAGCCTCCAAAAGGCCACTTCTTTTGGCGGAAGAAAAAAAATAAAAATTAAAGCCGCAAGCGGCGTTGAGGCCCTCGCAGCTTAGCGCCGCTCGGACCTTATTGAGGCGACCGCGCGAGCTCCAGCTCGTCCGCTCGGTCGCCATTTCGAAGTCTCTCGTGTCTACTCCGCACCAGGAGTGCACACGCACAATAAATCTGGTTCAGATCGAATGATGTATCACTTAGATATAACTATAGAAGTAATGTAGGGGGCGCACTTGAGTCAAATGTTAGCCCACCATATCAATGTGTCCACAAGGGCTCACTGATGATGATAAATAAATATGGTTCAGATCGGATAATGTATCACTGAGATATAACAGTTTGAATAATCTAGGGGGCGCTCTGGAGTCATATGTTAGCCCACCATATCAATGTGTCCACAAGGGCTCACTGATGATGCACAATAAATCTGGTTCAGATCGGATGATGTATCACTGAGATATAACTATAGAAATAATGTAGGGGGCGCACTTGAGTCAAATGTTAGCCCACCATATCAATGTGTCCACAAGGGCTCACTGATGATGCACAATAAATCTGGTTCAGATCGGATGATGTATCACTGAGATATAACTGTAGTAATAATATAGGGGGCGCTATGGAGTAAAAATTTACATACCATTATCAATGTGTGTCGAAGTGTTCACTGATAAAGCACAATAAATCTCGTGCAGATCGGATAATGTATCACTAAGATATAACTGTAGTAATAATACAGGGGGCGCTATGGAGTAAAAATTTACATATCATTATGAATGTGTGTAGAAGTGTTCACTGATGAATCATAATAAATCTCGTGCAGATCGGATAATGTATCACTAAGATATAACTGTAGTAATAATATAGGGGGCGCTATGGAGTAAAAAATTACATAACATTATCAATGTGTATAGAAGTGTTCACTGATGAATCACATTAAATCTCGTGCAGATCGGATAATGTATCACTAAGATATAACTGTAGTAATAATATAGGGGGCGCTATGGAGTAAAAATTTACATACCATTATGAATGTGTGTAGAAGTGTTCACTGATGAATCATAATAAATCTCGTGCAGATCGGATAATGTATCACTAAGATATAACTGTAGTAATAATATAGGGGGCGCTATGGAGTAAAAATTTACATACCATTATCAATGTGTATAGAAGTGTTCACTAATGAATCACATTAAATCTCGTGCAGATCGGATAATGTATCACTAAGATATAACTGTAGTAATAATATAGGGGGCGCTATGGAGTAAAAATTTACATACCATTATCAATGTGTGTCGAAGTGTTCACTGATAAAGCACAATAAATCTCGTGCAGATCGGATAATGTATCACTAAGATATAACTGTAGTAATAATACAGGGGGCGCTATGGAGTAAAAATTTACATACCATTATGAATGTGTGTAGAAGCGTTCACTGATGAATCATAATAAATCTCGTGCAGATTGGATAAGATATAACTGTAGTAATAATATAGGGGGCGCTATGGAGTAAAAAATTACATAACATTATCAATGTGTGTCGAAGTGTTCACTGATAAAGCATAATAAATCTCGTGCAGATCGGATGATGTATCACTGAGATATAACTATAGAAATAATGTAGGGGGCGCACTTGAGTCAAATGTTAGCCCACCATATCAATGTGTCCACAAGGGCTCACTGATGATGCACAATAAATCTGGTTCAGATCGGATGATGTATCACTGAGATACAACAGTTTGAATAATCTAGGGGGCGCTATGGAGGCTATTTGCTAATTAACATAAACACCTGTTCAAGGGGTGGGTAATGATCGATCATAATGATTTTGGTACTCCTCAGATCAAATCTGTGGAGTTTAGAACCAAACGTATGGTGACGGCGTTACGTCTTACTTCGCCACGTCACCACGCCCACTTGCTCCACCCAAAACGAACAGTGCTGGAAAGCTTGTTACACCACCATGTCTTCGGTGACTGGATACAATGTCACGCTGATTAGGTAACAGGGATCCGTTATGGACCGTTCAACGTAAAACTTTACACTTCCTGTTGTCAGGGGGCGTGGCTTAAGTGATGTCATGATTTGACCATACAGTTTTGCAGGGGACCGGATGTGGGTCAATAACTGAAGGTTTGATGTATTAGACTTTTTTCGTGTAAGAGCTGTAAGCGTTTCGTTTTTCATGGCGAGATGTCCAACTTTGACGTCTGGCCCCGCCCCTTCAGCATTCATGAAAACGCACAATTTTGATATCGTTTGTTCCCCCGTGCCTTATGAAGAAACTGGCCAAGTTTGAACCAAATCGAGCGAAATTCATAGGAGGAGTTCGTTCAAATGCGGAGGCTGTAAACGGCCAAAAAGGGGTGAAAATTTGGTCATCGTTCCAAAATGGCCGCCTTACCATTTATTGTACAACATTGGTGCCAGAGGGTTTTCTGTGCATCTTGGTGAGTTGGACAAGTGTACCAAATTTCATGATTCTACGTCAAACTAAGGTCAATGCGGAGGGTATTTTGAAAATTTCTAGGGGGCGCTCTTGAGCCGTTTCTGTAGCGATTTGCTAATTAGCATAAATACCTGTTCAAGGGGTGGACAATGATCGATCATACTGATATTGGTACTCCTCGGATCAAATCTGTGGATTTTAGATCCAAACGTATGGTGACGGCGTTATGTCTTACTTCGCCACGTCGCCACGCCCACATGCTCCACCAAAAACGAACAGTATTGGAAAGCTTGTTACACCAACATGTCTTCGGTCACTGGACACAATGCCACGCTGATTAGGTAACAGGGGTCCGATATGGACCGTTCAACGTAAAACTTTACACTTCCTGTTGTCAGGGGGCGTGGCTTAAGTGATGTCATGATTTGACCATACAGTTTTGCGGGGGACCGGATGTGGGTCAATAACTGAAGGTTTGATGTATTAGACTTTTTTCGTGTAAGAGCTGTAAGCGTTTCGTTTTTCATGGCGAGATGTCCAACTTTGACGTCTGGCCCCGCCCCTTCAGCATTCATGAAAACGCACAATTTTGATATCGTTTGTTCCCCCGTGCCTTATGAAGAAACTGGCCAAGTTTGAACCAAATCGAGCGAAATTCATAGGAGGAGTTCGTTCAAATGCGGAGGCTGTAAACGGCCAAAAAGGGGTGAAAATTTGGTCATCGTTCCAAAATGGCCGCCTTACCATTTATTGTACAACATTGGTGCCAGAGGGTTTTCTGTGCATCTTGGTGAGTTGGACAAGTGTACCAAATTTCATGATTCTACGTCAAACTAAGGTCAATGCGGAGGGTATTTTGAAAATTTCTAGGGGGCGCTCTTGAGCCGTTTCTGTGGCGATTTTTGCCACGCCCCCAAAATACGTAATTTTTCACCAGTCCTGACGAGTCCGCCAAATTTGGTGAGTTTTCGTATATGATAAAGCCTCCAAAAGGCCACTTCTTTTGGCGGAAGAAAAAAAAAAAAAAAATAAAAATAATAAACACTACAATTACAATAGGTCCTTGCAGCGCTTCGCTGCTTCGGGCCTAATAATAAACACTACAATTACAATAGGTCCTTGCAGCGCTTCGCTGCTTCGGGCCTAATTAAATCTCCTGTCCACACTTCAGCTCGGTGGTGGTTAACCGCCATGAAACAAAACAAGAGGGGCTCATTAGTTGCCACCAGACAGGCCCCATCAATATCTGTTTTTAAAACTCGTTTAAAAACACATATGTTTTCATTGGCTTTTAAACCAGAATGAGTTCACATCTCTGTTTTAATGTTGTATTATTTTACTTGTGATGTTCTGATATTTATATGATTGAGATTGATTGTTTTTATTGTTATGTGCTTGTTTTTATTCTTGTACAGCACTTCGGACGGCTGCTGCTGTATTTTTAAGTGCTTTATAAATAAACTGGTATGGTATGGTATGGTATTAATACGTATTATTGTCTCTGGTTCCCACCAGTACTGACGCCACAAAGCTGTGAGTGCCTGTTAGACGCTATTCAACAACAGAGTGACTATAGAGCATACTTGTTATATTGTTTATGACGGATGTACGATAATTCCCCTCAAAATACGGTAATTTTAGGGCTCTAGTACGATAATCCTACATTTCTCACCTGGCAACACTGCGCCTCACGTCACATTCAAGAAATCCATTCCATAGTTTGCAGCCAGATACAGCGTGCGGACTGTGAGTAGCACTTTAGCTAACAGCTAGCCAACTTTTCATTGGTAACATGTCCGCTGTGTGGAAGTATTTTACACTAAACGCCACAAGACGGCAACGTGCAATGTCTGCAGAGCCATAGCGCCACATTAAACCGCGGTCAAGTTAGTTTTACTTTGGACATTCGAGCTCTGGGGCTTCAGTGGGACGCTACTCTCGCTGACTGTGAGTAGCACTTTAGCTAACAGCTAGCCAACTTTTCATCGTAACATGTCCGCTGTGTGGAAGTATTTTACACTAAACACCACAAGACGGCAACGTGCAATGTCTGCAGAGCCATAACGCCACATTAAACTGCAGTCAAGTTAGTTTTACGTTGGACATTCGAGCTCTGGGGCTTCAGTGGGACGCCACTCTCGCTGAACTGAAACAGGAAGACCGACCGCGGCCAGCTGCATCCAGTCCGACCCGCTGTCTGATCGTCTCGTAGGAGGGACAGGTTGAGAGCGGCGGACCGAAATCAGAGTGCCCGCCCCGGATTGAACAAGAAAAACACACCGCTGAAGCCACGGAGCTCAAATGTTCACCGAGAAGTTGCTAAACTTCATCATAATTAATGACCAACAGCTATCAGCTGTAGAAAATGAAGGATTTTGCAGCTTGATACTTGCAGCCAACAGTAAACAATCATAAAAAAGCATATTGATTAAAAATCACAAGAAAACTGTATTAAATAACAAAATGAAACAAACAGCTACATTATAAAACAATGTAAAATAATAAAAGCAGGAACATGTCTGTGTTGATTTATGCCAAGAACTTAGCAGATGTAAAGCTATTTAATATTTTCTTTAATTAATTTATTCATTCATTTAAAAGAAACAAAATAAAACAAATGAATCAAAAAAGAAAACACTGAATAAAAAGAGTGCAGAAAGAACAAAAATCTTATATCACCCCCTTATAATAAACATTGAACCAGTCCAGCCCTTGGCTTGTGGCAAATTTGTTTTTTAGCCCTCTGTGTATTTGACTTTGACACCCCTGCTGTAAGTGTATTTCATGAAGGCTCTTTTTGGAAATGGTGAAAGCAAAATTAAAAGCTAGAATAGCTGTCAGATTACACAGTTTTTCCAAAAAGTTTTATTAAATTTTTTTATCCACGAGTATCATTTATGAAAAAAAAAAAATCAAAACACTAAATACACATCACTCGCGACCAAAAATCTAACACATATTAGGCCTGTCACAATAAAAAAATAATCTGGGTGATAAACGATAATATTGTTTGAAATTTGACAATAATTAGTAATTATTGTCAAATTTAAGAATAAATGTTGCTTACCGGTAATTTGTTTTGAGTGTAGTACCTTTTTTGACCACTGGATGGTAGTATAAGACCGTTTGAACTGAAGGATGGATTGTGAGGGAGCGAGCAGCGTGTCTCTTTAAGAAAAATGGGAGGGAGGCCCCTTGATGTGACATGGGCTGTCTTTCCTTCCTTTTTTTTTCAGTTCTCAAAATGGTGGATGCTCGGTGTGGTTTGTGCTTTTTAGCATCACATTTGTCACAAAGCTTTTAATAACGAAAATTAGGAAACAAGTTCTCAGCTTCTTTTTGCAGAGAAAAACTTTTTACACAAAGGCACGGGTTTAAACCGTGAATTTGGACCTTCGATGAAACAGAGATTTTTTTCCCCAAGGTCAACCTGTTAGCTTAGCTCGCAGCTTAGCTGGTTTTAAAGATCCAAAAATGAAATTTTGGACGATTAAAACGGATTTTAAAGAGAAATGGAGGGGCCAGTGAAGAGTTGAGCCTTTTGTCATCCAGTGTCAAGTAGAAAGAGAGAGACACAAAGAAACAATAAAGCCAATAAATGAAAATGAGGTTGATAATTTTTATTTATCATGCGATTAATTTATTTATTGTTTATCGCAACATAATTTGTAATAAAATAGAAAAATCAGCAATCCCGTTTTGTTGCCAACAAATCTAGAGTCCTTTTATTTTTATTTTTTTACATTCAAACGTTGGTGAGCACACTTCGGGACAGTTTCGGCATGCGACAGATACTGTTGGTTAAAAAAAAAATCCATGCATGGAAACAGAGTCCGAGGGAGAACAGTTAAATCAAAGGCCAAAAGTGAAAAGGCGAAGCTCTTTGCTTCTAAAAAGTAACACAGACTAAAAGCTGTCAGGACAAGAGTCTACAGAAGTAGAGTCATCTGACAGCGAGCACAGAGAACTGTAAAGCAAAATTTGGGGCTTAGACCAACACATTTTTAATAATTTATTTGGGAACAAATGCGAAGATTATTTGCCGTTTGCGAACACAATTTTTTACAAAAACCCTGATGAGTCAGTTCCAACCCCCCACAAAACAATCATTTAATGATGTAGAAATTGTGTTTAGCCTAAAACATCAGATCAAAAACACTGAAAAATGGTGTATTTTGAGAGCAGTTGTGGCTTTTTTTCTAAGATGCTTGTTCCCTTTATCAGTCAGATCACTCGGTGCAACACTATTGCTATGGGAATTGCGCCCTGGCGCGATTACCTGAAGGAATACATTCACGCCTTTACGGCAGGGGGCGTCAGCGTCACCCCAGAGACCCCGCCCTCTGGGTACTTAAGACGCGGGCGCCCATCCAAACGGTCTCTTTTTGCCCTTCACCTCGCTAAAACCTGAAGTTCGTGGGACTTTTCTGTTGTCATATCGCTCGACCAGAGGTGAGCTTGCTCCCTACGCTAAGCGTACAGAGAATTTTCCTGCGTATTGCTGGGCTGACGAAAGCTAGTCCAGCGTTTTCTACCTAACCTCGAAGCTTTTCTTCTCTTTCCACAACTGCTTCGCTCGACGGCGCTAACTGCGTCACACCGCTACCCTGCTAACAAGTAGCAGGCTAGCCAGCGAAAGCGACGCGACGGAGAGGACATCTTCAAACAAAAGAAACTAAAACAACGAGCTCGACGCTTCTCGGACATGGCCCCCGAGAAGGGAAAACGGAAGACCAAGATTCCAAAGAAAACCAGCAGGCCAGTGAGCCCTCGCTCGCGCCCCTGCCCCAGCGGTTGCGGCTACTCCCTGTCGGCGACGGACACCCACGAGGCCTGTCCCGTCTGCCTGGGAATTCTGCACGCGAGAACAGCGTTGGGATCCTCCGACTCCTGCCCACACTGCAGCCAGATGCCGGCGGTCGTGAGAAAGCGCCGCGTGGACGCCGTGGCTAAAGCAATGGGTGACGCCGCGGCGCGAAAGGCCACGGGCCCCACAGAACCGCTTGCTCCCGAACCGGAGCTCGAGAACACGGACCTGGAATGCAACGGTCAAGTTGGAGGAGGAAATGGTTTGGACATGTTGGCCCCTGTCGGGGACTTGACGCCTGAAGCATCTGACCAAGACGCCGAGTACGGTTACGAGGGAGAAAGTGAGGACTTCTCCCAAAACCTGGCGCCAGTACTACCGGAAATGGACGCCTCGGTCCCTGCTCTATTCGACTTGTGTTGCAGGGCTGCGGACGCACTGCAGGTCGCGTGGCCAGACCTCACGCCTCGCCAACAGGTCATGAGGCTGGCGGGAATTTATTTCTACGCGAAACAACAGCCGACGACGAGGCAAAGAATGCCAATTTTTCCAGATTTCCTCATGGAGCTGAACCCAGAGCTCCCATGTTGCTGCCGCTCTCTCGGTTCCTGAATGTCGCCGGGATGGAGGCAGCAGGACTCGCCAGCGCCCTGCAAATAGAGGACACCCTGGCGTCTCACCTGGCCCCCACAACAGCGGGCGTAAAGCCAACACTTCCTAGCAAGGCTTGCCGCGCTTCGGCAAAACAGCTCGATAAATGTTACAGAGCTCAGGGCCTCGCGGCACGCGCAATGAACGCTTCGACCATGATGCAGGCGTACCTGGCAGAGAAGCTACAGGAGCTCCAGGTAACGACAAACGAACAGGCTGCAGAAGAGGCCCTGGAGGAGGCCCGCAGGGCCTCTGACTTTGTGCTCCGTATGATGGGGACAATAGCCATCACACAGGGCAGATCTATGGCGGAAATGGTCGTCGCCCACACCACCTGTGGATGACTTTGACGGACCTCCCGGAAGACCAGAGGTCCCTCTTTCTGCACCACCCGATCGAGCCGACGGGACTCTTTGGGGGAGCTCTGGAACGCATCCAGACCAAGCTGGAGCAAAGGCGGAAGCAGGCAGAAGCCCTCCGTGAGGGGTTGCCAAGAAGAGGTTTTGCCCCCTCCCAGGGATGCCACGCGTCACCCCCCGCAGAAGAGACCTGCCTGCGACGGGGAGCCTTTTCATCGTCAGGCGGTCCGGCCAAGAACCTCTTCGGAAAACCCAGGCGGAAAGCAGATCCGGGCCTGATGAAACGGGACAACACCACACTTTTACAGGTTTGCCCACCCAAGTGGTACGGGAACCGAGTATTTTGAACCCAGACTTTATTTGTAAAACATTACGAGGAGCTGGTGACACGTGTGTGTGTGCAAAAAACATGATTTCCCTACTGTGTGTAAAATAAAAAAACATTTGTTCATCCGTACACAAAAATAAAAGTACCAAAGCACAATCTGCCCTGGTTCTTGACTCAAACCCCTCCTTTGTGAAACACAAACTGCTAGGTCAGACAATGAACCGCAGCAGGACGCACGAGCTCTGCCTGAGGCAGTCAGACCTCACGGCATCCTCTGTCGGGCAGACCAGCTCACCCTGGAACACGCGAGAGGGGTCAAAAGCCACCCCTCCTGCACACACACAAAACTAACAACAGATAAACATGCCCTCCAGACTCACGCCGCACGCGCAGGCCTGGAGGGCGTGTCTACCGAACGCATGGATCATGACGACTGTCCGTCACGGGCTCAGGCTGCAGTTCCTCAAAGGACCGTCCCCTTTCACGGGGGTGCTGCAGTCAAACATCAACCCAGCACGCGCACACGTACTGAGAGAGGAGGTATCAACGATGCTGCAGAAAGGAGTAATAAGTGTTGTTCCAAAACATAAAATGCGTTCCGGTCACTACAGCAAGTACTTCCTGGTGCCCAAGAGAGACCAGTCCTTGAGGCCGATCCTCGATCTCAGAACGCTGAACAAGAGAATAAAAACATTCAAGTTCCAGATGCTCACATTGCGACAGGTCCTCCAGTCTGTGAGACCAGGAGACTACGCATGCACCGTGGATTTAAAAGATGCTTATTTCCACGTGAGCGTGTGGAGGAGGCACAGAAAATACCTCTGTTTCGCATTTGAGGGCAAAGCATACGAATTCAAGGCTTTACCTTTCGGTTTAAAGACTGCTCCGCGTACATTTAAAAAATGTCTGGATGCAGCACTGGCCCCTCTCAGGAGTCAAGGGGTCAGGATCATGAATTACCTGGATGACCTCCTGATTCTGGCTGGAAGCAAAATGCAGGCTCAGTCGCACTCCCGCATGGTGATCTCTCACCTGGAGGCTCTCGGTTTTGTCATAAACCTGCAAAAGAGCGACCTGACTCCATCACGGATTACCATATTTTTGGGAGTACAGGTCGACACCACTCCGTACAGAGCATGGTTCTCAGAGGAACGCATTTCCTCAATACGCCATTGCCTTGCAAGGTTTAGACTGGGTCAGGAGGTTCCCCTAAAGCAGTGTTTTTTCAACCTTTTTTGAGCCAAGGCACAGTGTTTTCATTGAAAAAAATCCTGAAGCACACCACCAACCAAAATTGTAAACATAGATACACTGTATCCGCCTATATTAAATATATAGTCATTCTTATCAAAGTGTCTTGAATAGGAATGAAATAAACACAAAAATGTATTTTTATCATATTTTATATTTCTTATTTCAAATTGCACTTAACATGTCTTCAAAAATACACCCGAACAGTACCACAACAATGTGGTCTTAAATTTAAAGAGGTTGTAGAAAGGGGGGGGGGGGCTTTTTTGATAATTTCCAAGGCACACCTGACGATCACTCGCGGCACACTAGTGTGCCTAGGCACAGTGGTTGAAAAACACTGCCCTAAAGACATGCCAACGCCTCTTGGGCCTCTTGGCGGCGGCCATACCCTATGTGCCACACGCACTGTTGAAAATACGAGCCCTGCAGATATGGCTAAACAAACAGACACACCCTGTCCCTTTCAGGCGAGCAGGAAAAATTCGGATCAGTTCAGAATGCCTGACAGCCCTAGAACCATGGAGGGACCCGTCCGTGTTCACGGAAGGGGTCCCGTTGGGACGGGTGTCATCCCGCGTGGTAATCACGACAGACGCCTCAAAAACAGGATGGGGGGCAGTCTGCAGAAATCAGAATGCCCAAGGTCTCTGGAAACAACAGGATGCGAGATTACACATAAACTTCCTGGATCAATTCCTGGAATTGTAGGCCGTGTTCCTGTCAGTAAAATACTTTTTTGGAAAAGGTCTGATCGCAGGGCAGCATGTCTTAGTGAAATTGGATAACAGGACTATGGTGTCCTTCATCAAACAAAGAATGGGGGACAAGATCCCGAGCCCTCCTCGGTCTGACACAAAAACTGCTCACATGGTGTGCCCCAAGAATACTGTCACTCAGGGCGACTCATATCCCGGGCCAACTAAACTACGGAGCGGATGCCCTCTCAAGAGGGCCTCTCTTAGCATCAGAATGGAGACTGGACCCACGGGTCGTGGACCAGATCTGGTCACGGTACGGGAGAGCCTCCGTAGACTTGTTCGCATATAAGACCAGCTCACACTGTGACCTGTACTTCTCTCTAAAGGAGACAGACGCACCGCTGGGAACAGATGCCTTGGCTCATGACTGGCCAGCAAGGGTGCTGTACTACGCTTTTCCACACATCCCTCTGATTCAGGTGACGCTGGAACGTGTACGCAGGGGAGCCCTCTCCCTGATATTGATAGCCCCCAGGTGGCCACAGAAACCGTGGTTCCCGGAGCTCATTTCAATGCTGTCAGGGACGCCATGGCAGCTGCCCTCTCACAGGGACCTTCTGACCCAGGCACATGGGTAACTTCTCCACCCACGTCCAGAACTGTGGCAGCTTTCAGCCTGGCCACTGAAGGGAACAGGCTGAAGGCCTCAAGCCTGACCGGCTACGTCTAAACGCCACACAGAAGATGAGAGCTAAGTCAGCTTAGCCTCTCTGTAAAAAAAAAAGGAAGGCTACTTCTTTTCCACCTTGAGGGTGCCTTTTGTCAGCCATAAAGCCTGGGCGGGTGAAACCCTTGGTGCACGCACTCTCATGATACGTTTTCATGTGGGGCGTACTAAGGAAGGGAACCCCCCACCCCACCCCCACCAGCAGGACTCTGGCCCCAGACTGGGCCCCTCGGCCAGTTCTGAAAGTTCTATGTGACTTTCCATTAAAACCTCTGAGCAGCGTTAAGATAGCTTTGCTGTCTTATGGAATTGATCTACTCTTGGACATCTGCTCAGCTATGCGTATAGGGGACCTTCACACTTATCTGTGCACCCACTGTGTACAAGGGTCTGTCCCTGAGGGGTCAAAGGTCACCCTGTGTATAAAACCCGTTTTATGCCTCAATGGTGCCAACTTGAATATCAGAAGTCTGGACATTGAACTTTATCTTCTCTCCACTTCCCACATTATCTGAGGGACGTAGGAGGCTGTGAGCAACGTACCAGCAGCACACATCTGTGCTGCTGCTAGCTGGAGCTCCACAGACACGTCTGGCGAAAGCATTATGTGAATGTTTCTGCATGTGACGTTTTTTCTCAGGCTGTGCTCTCTAAACACGCAGTTGAGAGCAGCCAGAACGCATAAAGTATAAAGGCCGGAGTTCTCACAAGTATGCATTTTACTGAGCATTTCAAGGGCGTGAATGAATTACGTTCCCATAGCAATAGTGTTGCACCGAGTGACCTGACTGATAAAGGGAACTGAAAGTTATGCACCATAACTCATGTTCCCTGAAGGAAGGGAACGAGGTGCAACACAGTTGGCCCTTTTCAATGCTGAAGCTCGGTGAAGTGCACTTGGAGACCGTTTGGATGGGCGCCCGCGTCTTAAGTACCCAGAGGGCGGGGCCTCTGGGGTGATGCTGACGCCCCCTGCCATAAAGGCGTGAATGTATTCCTTCAGGTAATCGTACGGGGGCGCAATTCCCATAGCAATAGTGTTGCACCTCGTTCCCTTCCTTCAGGGAACATGAGTTGTGCATAACTTTCAGTTTTTGGAGGAAACCCAACACACCTGGAGAAAACCCCACGCAGATTTGAACGGGAGGAACATACTAACTCCACAAAGAAAAGTCCTGGTTATGATTTGAACCCGGGTCTTTCAAGGAGTACAGCCCGACCGATATATGGGTAGGGCCGATATAGGTGTTTGGGGACCTACTACTGTATTAGTATCAGTGATGATTGGCCCATAATGCGCAATATAAACACTGGGAACAGCCTTGTCCTTACTGGAGAAAGGCGTAATTGTACAATTTATCCAGCAGAGGGCGCATGTGGACTACGTTCAAGTCATGGCCGTTCACATTAACTTTAACTTTCAGCACAGCTGAAGCAGAGAGCAATACTGTGTAGCATATTTTATTGAACAGAGCATGGTAAGTTTATTGAAAATTATCCATAAAATTAAATAAAAACTCAACTCTCTTCAACCCTCCGACCCACTTGTCATTAGAAGAGCCTCTCAAGTTAGCAAGCTAACGTTAAGATAACCTAGCATAGGCTATCGCCTTGTAAAACTTTAGGCAGAACAATAAATCTAATGTAGCAGTAAAATATATCAGTGTTAGTAACGTTGTCTTTGTCGTCCTCAATAAAATGCATTGTTAGTCTGAAATCTTTACTTCTCTGCAAAAAAAAAAAAAACAGCAACTGCGGTCAATACTAATTAGGACTTCACTGTACTTGACTGACTGTTTAAACAATGAACCGAGATTATATGATTAATTTGTATTTTTGCAACACATTTGTTAACTTTATGGTGAATAGTGGAGGACAGGAAATGTGAAAGCACATTAGGAAGACTGTTTCAAGACTTCAAGTGTTAAAACAGGTTTAAAAGTAGCTGTTTAATTAGATTCTTGGCGATGGACAAAAGCCTAAAATTTTTCAGTCATTATATTGGTTATGGGCATTAGCCTTCCCCTCCCAATATCGGTATTGACGATAGCCAAAATTTCCATATCGGTCAAACTCTAAGGAGACACTGCTAACAGCTACAGTAACATGTCGCCTACTTCACATAACAAAAAAAGTATATTTGTTGGGAAGGTACGAAACTTTGGGCACTGTCACCTCACAGCGGGAAAAGTCTTTAGTTCCTAAAAATCAAACCATGAAATTCTTTAAAAACGTTCTAAAAGATACAGAAAAACACCTTGGGTCGTTTGCCTCTCTTCTGCTTATTACGCGTCGATTTGTTTATGCGTGCACGATTCTCACCCCGTGGGAAACATCAGGTGGAACTGGACCAGGTTCCCCATGGTGTCCATGTGGTCCTGCAGAGCTAGGCAGAGATTGTGTTTGGAGTAGCACTCTCTCTGGAGGGAATACACCATCTCTTTTACCGCAGAGCACCGCCGGCTCACGCAGCTGAAGCGCTGCCGCAGTCCCAGGGCCATGCACCGCAGCGCCTCCTTCACAAAGGATTTGCCCTGAAACGAGGAGGAGACTAATTTAGCATCGTTTGTGACTTCGTTCATTGTTTTTGCACAGAGGAAGTAGACAGAGATGTCTTCTGTCTACATGCAGTCTTTGAGTTGTGCATTTCTGATTATTCAAAATGTATTCAAACAATTGTACAAATAGAGATACAGTATATATATATTTACTATATATATCTATTTGTACAATTGTTTGAATTGAATTGTTTTGTCCTTTGTACACGAAGAAAAAAGGGAAATTTCTTGGAAGTCTTTAGCTTTTACCTTTGGGTTCTTGATTTTTTTGTACTCGGTGCTGTAGGTGTTATTTTTGCAGCTGATACTAGCTCTGTGGCAACAATTTTTTTCAACCATCATCCAACAAATAATCTGTCTCATCAGGTGTACATGAAGTCCATGCACCTTCGAGAGATGTTGGCATGTTGGCACAGAGTTTTCTTGGGTTATCCAGGTTGGATCATGAAATGATTCATCTTTATGTTGAAAAAAAAAAGGGACAATAAGCAACAACTAATGAATGTACATTTTTAACCTCTGGTATTAGATGAAGATCAAATCACATATAGGTCATAGATAATTCTTGATATTCTCAATGGAGTTTAACGTTTCCTAATCTAGCCCCTCGTGAATCCTTGCAAGACATCATCCACTGTCCCTGTTCACACTGAGACAACCTGCATCACTTTCTTGTGCTTTTCTATTCTAGTAATGTGGGCACAGTGTTCCTTCTCTCATTTCAGAACCCCTCTCAGATTGTTCTGTAACCAATGCTGCCACCCATAACTATGCACTGATCCTTATACAACTAACATTCCTCACAAATGACCTGAACGACTGATGGGATTAAATGAAATAAAAACTTGTATCCAGAAATGTCTTCTCTGACCCCACCTAAAGCTCCTGGTGAACCTGGTTTCAGTCTGTCAAGTGGGTGTAGGAGGGAGGGGCGATGATGATGATGGTGAACAAATAAACGGTCCTTGTGTGTTTGCAAGTATAAGATGGGGGTCAGATCATTGTGCGGACTCTTACCTGGGAGTCGTAGCGTCCGGCGTTGTGCAGCAGCGTGAGGCATATGTGGTGCAGTCCGTGGATCTCACAGGAGTTGTTATTAAAGCACTGGAACATCCCACATCCGACGTCATCTGAACTCACCAGGCAGCTCTGAATCTCAGCTGAAGGTACACAGAAAATAAATGGGCGCCTGGACTATAATCTCACACCGAGAGGAAATATAGATCAGGGCTATTCAACTAAATTGCTCAGGGAGCCACAGGTAACGAAAGCCAAAAGCTCAGGGGCCCCACATCCAGCAGTGAAGTTTGTTTTATGATTTAAAACCTGGTTTTATTTGAAAATGAACCCATTGGTGGTCCGAACTGAGTGCACATGTCAGCCTGATCTGGCCCCCGGGCCGCCAGTTGAATAGCCCAGATCTAGATCACATTTTCAGTTTTTTTCTTTGGCAATGCCAAACTCAAACTTCAATGAAAAAACTCTAAAAAAAAAAAAAGTTAAGTCTGGTCCTCTGGACAATCAAAAAGCAAAATAAAACAAAAAATTGTAGAAACGTTTCGTCTTTCCTCCGAAAGACTTCTTCAGTCTGAGATGCTGTATTCAGCTCAGTCTTATAAATAGCACCTTCTCACAGTGGATCAACCAGTTTGCTGCTGACAGCCCAAAACCAGCTGCTCACATGATCAAGGAGGACCATCGGCCTAACGATGGATCGTGCGGTTCACACACTCATCTCCAGGCCAGCGGTCACTCTTTTCAGGGATGAAGATGTTCACATCCTTGATAGAGAGGAATGATGGTTTGAGAGAGGAGTAAAGGAGGTCATCTTTGTGAAAAGAAACCATCCATCATTAAACAGGGGTGGAGGCCTCCAGGTTCAACTGTCCCCCTCTTACAATGCTGTTATTGCTAGTATCATCAGCACTCTGTGAATAGCAAACAACCATCAGGGTGCGATCCACTGTGAGAAGGTGCTATTTATAAGACTGAGCTGAATACAGCATCTCAGACTGAAGAAGTCTTTCGGAGGAAAGACGAAACGTTTCTACAATTTGTTTTGTTTTGTTTTTTGAATGTCTAGAGGACCAGACTTAACTTTTTTTTTTTTTTTTTGATTTTTCTACCTGGATTATTGAGCATGCATCAGGATATTCAATGAAAAAAAGTCTCATGGTGTTTTTCACAAAAAGCCCCTTGAGTCATGTGTTCAGCAGATCACTTGTTGGGGGGGAGGTCTTAGTTAATATTTAACCAGTCATGGCTGACTGATTTCATTGCCAGGTCTTTACCGTCCCTGTGGCCTGATGAGGAACAGGATGGAGTCAGGAGGGTAAACAGAGAACACCCTATCTGTCTGCACTGAGGCTCAGTGGCTATACTGTCATTAAAACTGGAGGATATTCAACTCCAACCCTTATCAAGGCAAATCACTCTTCGTGTCCTGCAATGAGACGAGCACCTGTGCAGAGTGAAACCATCTTGTTCTGGGAGAGGGACTCACCTGTGCTCTGCAGCCAGAGGCGTTTCTTCATCACTCCTGGTTTCTCCTGCACATCGTGCGCGTCCACAGCCAGCAGCAGGAGCACCACAGACACAGTCACCTGCATCCTCTCAGCTGCATGCACTACTTTGAAATAGATCTATTCTTGTTAATTACAGCATGAGGAGGAGTGTGTTGCCGGACAGTGTGCCAGCAACATGAGCGGCTCGCATATAAACCCCGCTGCGCGTTCACGGAGTGAAGGGAGCCTCTCCACCAATCACAGCGCAGCTTCGTGAACGCGCAGCACACGTGGAGCTGAAAGTTTAACTGTTCATTCATGTTGAACGGGAAGCATGAAGAAGACACGGATAACGCACTAAAAGAAAATGTCCCCGCGAGGTCTGTCCCCGCGGTGCTCAAAGGTCAACCGCGCAAATTAACCCACGAGCTGACGCGCATGCGCGTTTGAGGGTTCGGAGTGGTCTTCTGGTCAGACGTGCAGTAAAGAACGTAGAGAGGAGTACATGTTTTAAAATGTCCTCCAAACTCTTGTGTCTGTTAGATCACGTTTAACTAACATGTTTCTCTGTGTATTAAACCAGACCAGTCGTTTAGGGGGAAAAAAATCCGACAATCATCTGGACCAGGGGTCTGCAACCTGCAGCTCTGGAGCCACTGTGGCTCTTTGGTCCCTCTGCAGCGGCTCTTTCAGGCTTTGACCAAAACTGACACAAAACTGAATTTCATTGGTTGTTATAACAACTAAAAGGGAAAAATTAGCAGTTTTCCTGTAATTAATTTAGCAAATATATGAAACAGTACATCACTTTCACTTTATGCTTTATTTCTTCAAAAAATGATATGTAATTTTTCTACAATTAAAAAAAATCACATAAGAAGTTTATTACCCTGATGCATGCTCAATAATCCAGGTAGAAAAATCTAAAAAAAAAAGCTAAGTCCGGTCCTCTGGACATTCAAAAAACAAAACAAAGCAAAAACATAGCTCAATACAGCAGCTCAGACTGAGGAAGTCTTTCGGACGAAAGACGAAACGTTTCTACATTTTTTTTTGCTTTGTTTTGTTTTTTGAATGTCCAGAGGACCAGACTTAGCCTTTTTAAGAAGTGTATTGTTTTAGTTTTTAGAAACTGGGCAAAAACTATACAGTATATTTTTTTCCCTTTACAATAATTTCATCTTTTATTTTATCATAGAATGTAAAAATAACAATACTGTAAATGTTCAAAATCAACAGATATTTTTGGTTTTATAAAATTACCCCTTATGTCCAGAAAAGCGCCCTCCAACAAACTTAAAGTTGTCCGTGGGCCACCAGTTGAGAATCCCAGTTGTAGCAGGTTTTGTGGCTCTGGACACGTTTCCTTTAGTGAACAAAGGGGCAGAAACGGCTCTTTTGATCGTAAAGGTTGCAGACCCCTGATCTGGACGTTTTTTGTTTTTGTTGAGACATTTCATCCAAAGGAATTCATCAGTCCGAGGAGCCACAACAAACTCAGACCTACAAGCAGCACACTCTCAGTGGGCTAACCAGTTTGCTGGTGATGGTTTCTGGGTCCGACCCTCTTCCCCGTCGACTCCTCTGAGTTTGTTGTGGCTCCTCAGACTGATGAAGTCCTTTGGATGAAGGATGAAATGTCTCAACAACAAACAAAGAAACTGTTCAGATGACCTGACTGAACTATTTTGGATATTTTTTAACCTGGACTATTGAGCAAGAACTTTGATGCTTTGAACGAATTTGGCTGTGGCAGCCTCAGAGGAGTCGACAGGGGAGAGGGTGGGCCCCAGAAACCATCTTATTATCACAAATTGGTTGGCCCACTATGTGAGTGTGCTGCTTGTAGTCTGTTGTGGCTCCGAGTCATTGGACTGATGAAGTCCTTTGGATGAAGGAGGAAATGTTTAAAAAAAAAGAAACCATCCAGATGACCTGACTTAACTTTGTTGGATATGGTAGTTTAAAAAGGATTTATGTTATATCAAGCTAAACGGTTAACACTTACTAATGCATTGTTTAGATTCAGTGTTTCTATAATCAGAAACAGCAAACCTGTTTTATAGAACACAGAGTTGTGACCAAAAAAAAAAAAAGTATCCGGAAACCAGAATTTCCATATTTCAAACAAACCAGAAAAACCAGGAATGTCTTCTGGTCTGGAAAGTTAAATGTTTTCTCATCAACACAACTTTTAAATCCAATCACTGCAAAAAAAAAAGTTGCCTGTTTACTAACCTGCTATGAAATCAAATGAACAGCTGTGCATTTGTAATAGTGAACATATGCTACAATATTACCGGAAGTGAAAAATTATTTTCATAGATCTCGTCAACCTGGTCTATAAATCCAATATGGCTGCCTTGCTAAAAAATGGCAAAAGTCTAGCTGCAGTACTGTACTGTAGTTGTGTTGGCTCTTCTGAATATGCATCTTGTCAGTCCGTTGTGCAGAAAGTCCTGCGTCTGTATTAGTGAACACGTTGCCACTGCGTTGTATAAAATGCAGAGTATTGATGTGTATCGCTAATAGTTAGCCTGGTGGTCACTGGGCAAAACAGTTTAGCTAATGCTTGCAACCAGGTTTAACTGTGTGACGTCATTCACGTTTCCAAATTTAGACTTCCTGTAAATAAAAATACAGCATTACCCTTTGCTTAAATGTGCATTTTCCATGTTTCTTTCAGTAGAAGCATCAGTCTTTAGTCTAGCTATGTGTCACTGTTAAAAAGAAAAAGTTTAATTTCCCAGTATTCATGTTCACAAAGTGTTAAGCAGTAAATCAAGTCTGTGAAATGATGCAGCAACGAGTAGATGGAGAGAAAGTTCATATACATTTTTGGAGATCAAGATCTGAACATGTCTCAGTACACAGTTGAACTCCATTTTGAAACCTAGCCGTTTGTGTTTTTCTCTTTATGGCCATGACTTTTGGCACACAACATTCACAAAGGGAACATGTTTGTGATGTCATGAGTCAT
>JBBPBX010021250.1:21339-42550 GCA_038048925.1 Garcialebias charrua
TAAATAAACATAAATAAAGAATAATAATTAGACATTGTTCTTTTGAGTTGTATCAGCTTTACCCAACTGGTATTTACAAGTTCTCCAGTGAAAGTGTTTCAGGACGAATGTGTGTGTTTGTGTGTGACAGTGGGAGGTCAAGGTAGAGGGACAGGGCCTGTTTATGTTTGTGTTCATCCAGGGGCCCCGTTGGGGAAGACATACAACCGGAGCTAATGTTTAGACGTTGGAAGACTTTATTTTAAAGATAAACTTTACGCTTGTTCAGTCTTCAAAACATCATCCCACAGCTTCAGCTACAAAACCTCTGGTGACCGCCCACACAGTGACCCCACATCAAACACACACATGTACACAAATACACTAATGCGCCAAGACTCTGCAAACAGTATGGATGGCCTTATACTCCCACATGCTCATGTTGCAAACAACATTCTGCATGTTTGTGCAAAACGCAGAGAAGGCTGCTCTGTGGTGACTATCAGAGGTTTAGGATTTTATGATCAACTACGCTACTGTTTCATGTGTTTTACATTTCTATTAGTTTGTACAACACAATGCTAAACAATTTAAGCGTCAGTGTTGTCCCATTTACCTTGTCAAGTTTGTAAGCATTACAAACACGTTGTGGCTTTTTTTAAATCAAGGTCAAGGTTCATTATTGTCATTTGCATCACATGTGGTACATACACAAGATACAAGAGATTTTTATTAACATTGCACCAGTTAACCGATACAACGTGATGATGTATACACAGTCGTCCAGAAGAGGGAGAGTATGTAAAGCTGCAGCATATTCAAACACATGACATGTTCTTCTGCGCGGCCGCACTCATCCGTCTCCGGATGAAGGTCAAACAGATATGGAAAAAGGTGGTGGAATGAAATTGTGTACACAGTTACATTCGTTAATGTCACACAATTATCCACTGAGCTTACAGCACATTTTGTTACAATGCAGAGTTTCATAGTTTGGGTATTTTACAGAAGGAATTTGCTTTCACAAAATGTTAAACGTAATCATTTTTATTTTATTTTTTTGTCAAAATAGATGAAGGCTAAATTCAATCCATCCATCCATCCATTTTCGTCCGCTTATCAGGGGTCGGGTCGCGGGGGTAGCAGCCTAAGTAAACAATGGCTAAATTCAATAATTATTAAAATAACTTTCTGTAAATTAAAGCAGCTGTGAAGTATTTTAATTCATGTGCCAGGTTTTCTTGCACTTTTTGGATCGGCCACTAGAAGTAAACAGATGCTTTAAAAAAAAAAAAAAAGAAAAGAACTTCGCTGTTATGAATGACAGAAAATAAAGTAAAATTACTAACATTTTGCTTGAAAAAAAATTTTTTTTTCACCTACAACAACTTATTTAAAAAAAAGCAAATACAAAGCTGACTTTAATTGTTTAAATTTTGAATTGGCAATAACTACATTTGTAAAACACTTCCTGTCATAAAAGTTCAGTCAGGTCATCTGGACGTATTTTTTTTTTGTGCTGAGACATTTCATCCTTCACCCAAAGGACTTCCTCAATCTGAGAAGCCACCAAACAAACAGTAAAAACCAGTTTGCTGGTGCTAATATGGCCTCCTGGGCCCACCCTCTCCACCGTCAACTCCTCTGAGACAGTCAGGCCAAAGTGGTTCAAAACACCAAAGTCCATGCATGCTCAACAATCCAGGTATAAAATCCAACAATGTTCAGTCAGGTCATCTGGATGTTTTTTTGTGGAGACATTTCATCCATCATCCAAAGGACTTCCTCAATCTGAGATTAACGGAACTGATTCCTGCCATAGTTTCTTGGGTTAAGGGCCCAGAACGGAGCAAATGAGGGTGGAGGCAGGTGTAGGTGCTCCACCAGTTCCACCCACATTTTGATAATACGATCAGTGGGATTCAAACCAGCAACTTTCTGAAGACAGGCTCACTTCTCTAACCAGCGCAAACCGAAAGTGTGACGCTTCATTCATTTGTTCATGTTTATGTTCTAAATCTAAAACTTGCAGTTAGAGATGTTCTCACACCCGCTGACACATATTAGTGTAAACACAGATCACTCTCTCTTCCCGAAAAAAAAAAAAAACAGGCGGGTAAATCAGTCACGTTGCACAATCTCTAATACGACACACAAACGTACAAACGCACTGAAAAAAGATAAAATGTAGGTTAAAGTGAAGCTTTGAGTGACAGGTCTCTTCAAACTGTTCTCTAAATAAACTGGTAAACAAAGTTGGAAATCCCAGAGGCGTCCAGAGTATTAGTGCTTCTGACTCTACTGGTGCAAATTACACACAAATCTTATTAATTCAATTCAAAATATTTGTAATAATAATATAATAAACAATATAAAAAGAACTGTTCCACTGTATTTCCTGACACATTTCTTTTGTAAGCTGTTTTCTTACTGTATATCGGCAGTTGAAAGCTCATGCATATTGTATTTTTCGGACTATAAAATGCACCGGATTATAAGACGCATTAAGCAAAGCTAAATAATCAGATAAGTCAAACTTTTTTCAACTTGTTCACAATAACCACATAAAATCTGTTTGAGATCAGTAAGTAAAACCAGAATTATTACATACAGGTGCACCGGATTATAAGGCTCACTGTAGATTTTTGAGAAAATTAAAGGATTTTAAGTGCACATTATAGTCCGAAAATAGGCTACATTTTTTGTATATTTCTGGATAAATGATTCAAAACTTCATCTACCGATCTTCATCCTGCACATTTTCAATTTAGACATTCCCAAAGTCTGTTCATTATTGAGCAAAGAAAAGTTAAATGTGCTGCTTCTCTTGCTTTGAATCACCTGCAAAGTAAAGAAACCAGCACCATTAAATAAAATGAAAAATATGTAAAGGATAATCAGATATGTCCAGTTGCTAAAATTATGATTGATCATTAGCCCAGAAGACCTGCAATAAATGTTGATTAAAACTATTTTAGTGTTAAATTATGTTCACGTTCATCACACATCTGCACATTAATTTATTTTTATAGGAAGGTGCTTGTTACAGTGAACCTTAGTGGTGGAAAATGGAGGCTAAAATTAGCATTTCATGATTTTGATGTATTTTGAGAAGTAAAATGACTCCATCTAAGTAAGTAAGTAAACTTTATTTATATAGCACCTTTCAACAGATATAAAATCACAAAGTGCTTTACAAAAGAAATACACATAATAAAATCATAATAAAATTATACACTCTTAAAACATGCTATACAAAAAGGTTACACATGATAAACTCTAAAATCGATAAGTACAATTAACCATAAGCCTGTTTGAAAAGATAAGTCTTAAGACTTCTTTTAAATGCATCAGTCGACTCGGAGCCGCGCATTGTTAGAGGGAAAGCGTTCTAGAGCACATATGTCAAAGTCAAGGCCCGCGGGCCAGATCCGGCCTGCAAATTAAGTATCTCCCCCATGATGATATTTAATTACTATTAGAAACGGCCCGCTGGCCACAGCCGCCCGCTGGTGTTTTGCACGCACCAACACTACATTCCCCACAATGCAACGGTAGTAGGGATGGGGCCGATCCGATGTCGTGTCTCATGAACCCAGAGTAATAAGACCCGCCTCACGTCACATTCAAGAAATCCATTCCATAGTTTGCAGCCAGCTACAACGTGTGGACTGTGAGTA
Source organism: Garcialebias charrua (assembly GCA_038048925.1). Lineage (NCBI taxonomy): Eukaryota > Metazoa > Chordata > Actinopteri > Cyprinodontiformes > Rivulidae > Garcialebias > Garcialebias charrua. The sequence continues at coordinate 24,999 of JBBPBX010021250.1, forward strand.
GCACTTTAGCTAACAGCTAGCCAACTTTTCATCGTAACATGTCCGCTGTGTGGAAGTATTTTACACTAAACACCACAAGACAGCAACGTGCAATATCTCCACATTAAACCGCGGTCAAGTTAGTTTTACGTTGGACATTCGAGCTCTGGGTCTTCAGCGGGATGCCAATCTCGCTGAACCGAAACAGGGAGACCGACCGCGGCCAGTCCGACCCGCTGTCTGACCGTCTCGTAGGAGGGACAGGCTGAGAGCGGCTGACCAAAATCAGAGCACCCGCCCCGGATTGAACAAGAAAAACACACCGCTGAAGCCACGGAGCTCAAATGTTCACAGAGAAGTTGCTAAACTTCATCATAATTAATGACCAACAGCTGTCAGCTGTAGAAAATGAAGGATTTTGCAGCTTGATACTTGCAGCCAACAGTAAACAATCATAAAATGCATATTGATTAAAAATCATAATAAAACTGTATATATATATATAAAAAAAAACATAAACCACTACATTATAAAACAATGTAAAATACTAAAAGCAAGAACATGTCTGTGTTGGTTTATGTCAAGAACTTAGCAGAAGTAAAGCTATTTAATTCATTCATTTAAAAGAGACGAAATAAAACAAATTCATCAAAAAGAAAACATTGAATGAAAAGAGTGCAGAAAGAAGAAAAAAAATTCTTATTTCACCCCCTTATAATAAACACTGAACCAGTCCGGCCCTTAGCTTGTAGCAAATTTGTTTTTTTGACCCTCGGTGTATTTGACTTTGACACCCCTGATCTAGAGTAACGGCTGGGTAAATGCTCCGCTTGCTGCAAGCCCAGAAAATGAACGTCCTCCGTCAAAGAAATATCTCTGCACAGATTTTTTCAATTTCCTCAAACTACAGTGGGTTTGAAATAAAGCTACATGAACGTGTTCTCATCAGTTTTTTAATAAACACACAATCAATTCTGCATACTAAACAAATCCACACGAAAAGAAACATGAAAATCTTTACTTATTGAACAAACTGTTATTTACCGAGGTACAGTACATGTTACCGTAATAACTGAGCATGAGGCACCATTTCTTTTTTCTTTAAACTCCCTAAAACAAAACCAACTTCACCCTTCATCTGAGTCTTTGTCAAGATTTTGCAAGTCTAAAACAAAAATGTATTAAAATAATAGTAAAAATGCCTGAACGAGCTGGAAGATCAGCTGTGTGTACTACGATATACATTTAAAAAAAATTCAAATCTCTAAGATAATCACAAAAAAAAATAAGATGACATCCAAAAAGCAGAGCGCAGTGCAGTGAATGTACCCACATTTGTGCACACAAACAGGCAATAAACCCATCCATTAAATAAAGGATGAAACCAACAACCTCTATCTTCTCTTCATTCTCCATTCCACTCAAACTGCATCAAAGATCAGCACAGCAGTACACGTGGCCCAGCAAACACCAGGTGTGCCTCCGGCAAGAGAAAAAACACATTTCTTAACTCCATTTCTAAACCGATCCCAACTCTGCTGTTCCGGTCAGTTTTTATAAACAGCTCAGGGGGTTCTGGGGCCAGAGGCACAAGTGGGCTCCTGTGTTTCTGTCTGTTCAGATGGTGCAGGGTTAGAACTGGGAATGCTCTCCTCCTTCCTGTCTCCAGAGAGGAATTCGTGAACAGCAGTTTCTATCTGCGGCCGGAACGTGTGGTTCATCTTAGGGTCCACAACCTGAGTTATAATCCGGTCCACTCCAGACTCCAACATGCCCGACCTGGAAGAACAACACACAAACAGGAGCTGAACCAAAAGAAATACAGGCTAACATGCGACATATGAGAAAGCAAATATTAATATACAGAAAATTATGAACATACATGTGTTGCATTTTTTTATAGTACTACACTTTAATTTGTTTTTCATATTGCATAACAGTTTTTTTTAATACTGTATGATAACCACCAGTACATGTGGATGTGGAGCCGTGGTGGTCCAGGATGTCGACCTGAATTGTAGATTTAGCGGGAGTGGGGGGTAGAAACAGTTCCTGTTTCAGAACAGAATGCCGGTATTTGTCTTGTCTCAGATTAGCACGGGGGGGGAGTGTAGGAGACACTTTCTCTGAAGACTGTTTGTCCTTTTTAGGGACGTTGGTTGGACACTACACATTTTACATACCGTATTTTTTGGAGTATAGGTCGCACTGGAGTATAGGTCGCATTGTCCAATTATTACCAATAGATTGGAAAAATCCCTAGATAGGTCGCACTGGTGTATAGGTCGCACCTACGTTTAGCTCTGCTGCAAATGTCTGCCACAGGAGCGCACAGCAAGGCTTTTAAGAAGATTAACACTTAAAAACAATTATTTGTTTGATAAAAATTATAGCAAATATGTGTCTGAGCTGAACTTTTCCTTAATAAATGAACGTAATTGTGAAATGAGCTGGATTTAAAAATTTGTTTCGCCGAAAGTGATAAAAAGCCATATATAGGTCGCACCGAGTATAGGTCGCAGGCCATGAAAATTTGATAAAAAGGTGCGACCTATACTCCGAAAAATACGGTACACAAAACTGCACAACCAAAAAAAAAAACTGTAGGAATGCCACTGTCAAAGAAACAACAGAATGGGCTCAGGAATACTTCCAGAAAGCATTGTCAGTGAACACAATCCACCGTGCCATCTGCCGTTGCCAGCTGAAACTCTACAAATCTGTTTCATGTTGCTGTGTTCATGCATGCTCATCTGCTCACACACTAATGTTCGTCCTGCTGTTCGGCGTAATGTTTTTATGCTACTGGTGCTTAGTGTGCATTTAGTTGATGTTTTTCTTAGTTCATATCTTAGATGTTATTACAGGTTTTCTTTTACATTTTATTGTTGGATGTAACTGGGACCCTGTGTACATAATTTTATTCCCCCACATGTACCACATGGGGTGCGAATGACAAATAAAGAACCTTGAATCCTTGAATTTGCCTCCGATGTGTGTCCCATTGGTTTATGAATGTGATCTGCTCTACAGATTCAGATTATCTTTGTAGGGATATACTAGAGTTCTGTATGAATGTGTGTGTGGATGTAAATGCGGGCACATATTGTTTTGTAAAGTGCTTGGAGTATCTTGATTGGATAGAAAGGTACTATACCATACCAATTTATTTATAGAGCACTTAAAACAGCAACAAAGGCCAACCAAAGTGCTGTACAATAGCAACAAAAAGAAGAGTGGACAGGAAAACATCAAATAAAAATATAGATATAAATAGCAACAGAAACTAACTAAAATGGCCAACAATGTATATTACAGAGAGGATCAAAACAAATAACACAGTGTTAAAGACAAGAGAATAGAAGTGGGTTTTCAAGCGAGACTTAAATACTGGGAGTGAGGGAGCCTGCCTGACACTCAGTGGCAACTCATTCCACAGTCTTGGACCTGCCACTGAGAAGAGAAAGCCCTGTCACCTCTGAGCTTGCAACGAGTTTCTGGGACTGACAGAAGCATCTGGTCTGCTGACCTGAGAGAGCGCGGTGGACATATGGCTGCAGAAAGGTCAGTGAGATAGGGTGGAGCGGAACTGTTCAGATATTTAAACTGTTCAGAGATTTAAAAACATATATGAGTATTTGAAACTGGATCCGAAGGTGAATGGGTAGCCAGTGCAGGGAGGCCAAAACTGGTGTGATGTACTCTCGATGGCCTGTACCAGTTAAAAATCGAGCTGCAGCATTTTGGACCAGCTGTAGACGTGCAATGGAGGACTGACTGATTCCAAACAGAAGTGGATTGCAGTAATCGAGCCTCGATGTTATGAAAGCATGGATTACTGTCTCAAGGTTCTTTTTGGATAGTATGGGCTTCAGCTTAGACATCTGCCTCAGCTGAAAAAAAGCAGGATTTAACAATCATGTTTACATGACTGTTAAGTTTCAGGGAAGGGTCCATTATCACCCCCAGATTAGTGACCCTTTGTTTCTCTAGCGGGGCTAGAGAGAGAAGGTCAATGTCGTGGTTCATGAATGAGCCATTAGGGTGGAACAACATGACTTCGAACTAGGGCTGGACAATTAATTGCATTTGCAATAAAATCGCGATATGATAAAGCAAGATTTTCTAATCGCGAAGGCTGCAATTTGATTGGTCACATGACCTGGTTAAGTGACTGTGAGTGAGTGGAGCAAACCAGAGCAGAGAGTGGGAGAAGTCAACACTGCGCTTTAACCAGTTGCACAATGACACCAGGCTCAACAGAAGCTGATACATCTGAAAGTTTGGTACCAAAGAGGGGCAGCACGTCCGTTGATGGCTATAAAAAAACAAGACGCTGTGCGAGGTTTTTTTTTTTTACATCTAAAAAATTTAATAAAAACAGATACTAGTTTATTTTGGGTTCACTGAGTTAGAATTCCCAGTAAATAACGAGCTGGTTAGAGCAGATTCTCTTTATGTTTTTTTGCACTTTATTTTTTATGATGTTACTGGCTGGAAAGCAGTAAGTTTAAATTTTTTTTTACATCTAATTTTTATATTTATTTATTAACTGTCATGTGAAGTTCAGACAGTAGTTAGGAAGTTCACTTAACATGTTTACTACCGGTATATGCTCATGCAGACTCATGTTCGTGCTGCTGTTTATTCCCACTATATTAAGCTTAGTGTATTACTAGTTGATGCTTTTCTTAGTTAGTTCTAGATGTTATTACTGTTTTTCTCTTTCATTTGTTGTTGGATGTAACTGGGACCTCGTGTACATAATCTCGTTTTCATCTCATGGACCACATGCGGTGCAAATGACAATAAAGACTCTCTGACTCTCTGACTCTCTGATTATGTTTATGAAACAAGAAAAAATAGAAATGGTGAAAAGAAAAGGCATAGATTTGTTTGCTTTATTGTAATTTCTGCTTTAAATAAATCTGACATTGTTTATTATAAAACAGATTAATTTATTGCTTCTGTTTGTTGAAAAATACTTGAGAAGATATTTAAAAAAAATTGCGTTTTAAATCGCAATTGCAATTTATAGAAAAAAAAATTGCAATTAGATTATTTTCCAAAATCGTTCAGCCCTACTTCGGACTTCTTCTCGTTGAAACTTAAGAAGTTTGAAGCCGGGCCGCGGCTATGGCGCAGGGGTTAAGAGCGCGGCCCATGCTTGAGGCTAGTCCTCGTAGTGGTGTCGCGGGTTCACATCCCGGTCCCAACGACTTTTCCACAATGTCTCCCCCGCTCTTGTCCCGCTTCGCCCTCCATCCTCTACAACAAAAATGGGCCACTAGAGCCGAAAAACGCAAAAAGAAAAGAAGTTTGAAGCCATCCAATCATGAATGTCGGCCAGGCAGTCAAGAACAGGTTGAATAGAGTGTGAGCCTCTGTGCCTCAGGGGGAAGTAAATTTGACAATCATCGGCGTAGAAATGAAAGGCTATGTTGTGGTTGCGGAAAATAGCACCTGGTGGCAGCAAGTATAACGAAAAGAGAAGGGGACCGAGGATGGACCCCTGCGGTACCCCACACTGAAGCGCTGTAGATGCTGAACTGAAATTGTTGATATTGACACAAAAGGTTCTGTCCGAGAGGTAGGACTCAAACCATTTGAGGACTGACCCTGTGATGCCCATCCACTGCTCTAGCCTAGAAATGAGGATGTTGTGGTCGATGGTGTCAAAAGTGGATGTAAGGTCCAATAAGACAAGCAGCACAGAATCACCTGCGTCTGTGAAAATGTCATTAAAAACCTTCAGCAGAGCAGTTTCAGTGCTATGGAGAGATTTGAAGCCGGATTGGAACAACTCTAGAATGGCGTGATCCTGCAAGAAACATTTCAACTGAGACTCAACAATTTTTTAAATATAATTATATATTACCGGTATATATATTTTGCAAATTGAAACTACTGAAATTTTATGATTTGGTTGACTATAATATTCTTTTAATATTGTATACAAAGCTCAAAAACTTCAAATTGCCCTCAAATATTCAAACGTTTTTTATAAAAAGGAAAAGTACTTACAATCTTAAAGGTACAGATATTTTTGTTATGCCACAGCATAGAACTAGTTTAAGGAGTAGGTCTACTTTAATTTATGGAATAAGTCTGTGGAATGGTTTAGAAAATTATATTAAAGCTGCAAAATCAATGACTTCATTTAACAAAATGATTAAAGCCCAACACCCACCATGTTTTCAAATTGCATCGCCATTAATATTTATTAGTTTATTTAAAAATAATACAGGAGCGTTTACTTATATTGTGGAGAAATAACGCTAAATGTGTTATTTCATGATTTATAGCAGATTTTAGCATGCAGCTCCGGGAAAATCTGCCCCTCTCCATATATGGGCATTCACATGGGCATTCACGTCACCAAAGTGACGCCTTGGAGTTACAGGCGAGCGAGGAAAAGAAAAAGGAAGCATTTTTAAATATTCCCTAAAGCTGCCTGTGTTGATTAATCCTGCTGTCGCTCACTCATGTCTATCATATTCTGAGCGAGCATCCACTTAGACATACTAGTTTAATTCGTTTGATCGCGACAAATTCATTCATTTCCGCATCGGCTTTTTATTCTCTCCCCCCGTGACCAGAAAGACAGCCAGCCGCGCAGCTGAGCTCTGCGCGCTGCTCCCCGCGTGCTCCCTGCGTGCTCCCCGCAACAAGGCTGACGAGTATGGAGATATAACAACGACGTATTGGGCGTGAACAAATACAGAAGGGGCGTGAACAAATACAGATCTCACGAGAGCAAATACATACACTCGAGGGAGCAAATTACACCCGCGCGCGTAATGGGGATGAGCGCGAGCGTAGAAAAGAGATCCGAGCGCGCGCACGTGCGCTCGGAGGACAACTACATGCTCTCGCGTGCAAAATGTATCTACTGACAGACTCTCCCTCTCGCTCGCGGTTCAGACTTTTGGCAGCCGGTGGGAGGATCCAGACCACGACACATGATTGGCTGCAGTCTTCCTGTCCTCTGTGATTGGGTGTAACACTTCCTGAACCTGAAAATGTAAAATACTGTAAATAGATACCTCTGGACTATTGAGAATGAACTTTCTTGTTAAATAAATAGATTTATCTAAATATACTTCAAGTACATTGTTATAAAATATATTTTGTTGCACTTTATGAAGTACTATTTTTTGCTAAATATAAAATACATTTCAATCAAATATATTTCTAAAAGGAATCTTCATATAAACTTTTTAACTGCACGTTTCATTCAACCTTTATTTATGCATCTCATTGAGCCTCGAGGACTCATTTACAAGAGAGACCTGGCTACAAACAAAGAATGATGACAACAGTGACAACAATAGACAGTTATAAAAGAGGCATACAGATTTTTTTAACTAATTAAAATAAGATGGCAAACTTACAGCCATTGCTTTTGGAGATGAAAGAAAAGATTGATGACTCAAGAGGTGAAATTTATACATTAACAGACAGGCTTTGCTTAAAGGGCTATGCCCACACTCATAGAATCTAGGGTTACAGTACGTAACCGACGTTTTCCTAACTATAACTGCTACCCCACAATGCACTGCCAACTCAAAATTCTCCTTCAAAATAAAATACCGATAGATTAAAACTGTGGAAGTTTTCTTTTTTCTTCTTTTTCAAACTAAATTATTAAGACATTTCCAACTTCCAGAACAGTAGTAATACCCAAAAGATGAACTTGTGTTATAGAATATTTTCTGTACAGACATTATCCCACTGCTTTATTCACATGGGAGTAACAGTGGACCTAAAATCAAAACAAACTGATAGTTCTAATCTGACAATGTTGCAGTGTTCAAATATTATGTACCGGTATATTAAATACAATGTGTGTGTGTGTCATGTATATACTGTACAGTATATACATACACAGTGTATGTTATACTGTACAGTATAACATACACACAGTGTATGTTATACTGTACANTATATATATATATATAATTTTGATTTAAATTTGATTTTAAACTTTGGGCCGTGTTTATTCATGGGAAATCCGATTACACACGAATGCACCACTGTGACGTAGTGTGCGGCAGAGCCCTGGGCTTGTCAGTGCGCATGTGTCAGCTGCTCGCCAGCAGATCGCGTTTTTTGTTTGTTTTTGTTTTTACTTGAAAATTGCTGTTACGTTGTGTTGCGTTTGGGTGTTCTAGTATCATCAGTGAACAAGTGAGCCTTTTCACTTTCCCAAAAGATGAAATACTTTGTGAAGGATGCAACAAAGCTGCACCCTTGGACCCCCGCCTCCCTCCACCTGAAGTTCTGGCTGAATGGTAAGTCTCACACAGCATCATGGTACAGTCACACCGAGCAGCGTTTTGAACCTCCAAAAGCTCCTCACGCACGCAAGTGGACGCACTTGTGAATGCAACATGTCCAGAGCTGAACGCCAGACGCCAAGAAGCTGTTGGGTGTGTGGGAGGAGCTTACCGGTATGAGCCCTGCGCACGGAGTCCAGCACGGAGTCCTGCTCACTCCGCCAGGCGAGGAGGAGCTGTTTATTTCCGTCTCTGTCGAGCAGACTTGACTGGTCGTGAAGGAATTGTCGCGAACACACAGCTACAATGAGTTTCTCTTCCATAGTCCACGAGCTCGCGAGTCTTTTCTTTTTTTTTCCGACAAACAATACGTCACATAGTGCGCGCGCACCCTCGTTTCCGCGTCACATAGGGACTCTCCCACTGCCCCCTCTCTTCTGCCCCCCGACTCTCCCTGATTGGTTGACACACCAACCAATCAGGTGGAGTTGAGCGGCGTTTGAAAGTTTGAACCGCGAAATCTTCAACATGTTGAATGCTCGGTTTGGAGGTGGAAGCTGGTTCACGTGCACGAAAAAACGCTACTCAGCACGCTCAACACGCACGACGCAGACGCCAGGAGGCTGCTGGAGTTGCGTCCACCATTGACTTTACATGGAAGCTGGAAGCTTTGGAGGTAAAAACGCTGCTCGGTGTGAGCACACCATCAGTCCTAAATTAGATCCTGCTGTTTCTTGTTTCATCCCCCAAACAATTTTCTGCTTCCCACAACTGAAGACAAATAACTCAAATCTTCACATAGATTGCTAAATATGTCAGGTTTTAAATTGTCCGCTATTAAAGAGACCAGAGCCCTCTGCCTCACACTACGTCACAGATGGTGCATTCGTGTGTAATCGGATTTCCCATGAATAAACACGGTGCGAAGTTTAAAATCAATCTTAAATCAAAATTAAATATATTTATAAGTTTGTTTGCAAAAACGAACATAGTTGAATGATAAAAGATATTTATGTTGGGCAATTTTATGCATAGTTACAAAATCATGTCACACCACCTTTAATCTGCACAAACATTTTTAATCAGGGCTCAAAATGTTTATCTGTGAAAGAAATGTGCAAGGAAATAAACTAGTATCACTCTACAGGCACATTTTGTGAGAGGGCACTTCACAAAGACACAGTCAGGCCGTGTGAGACTGAAGGAGGTTCCAACCTGTATAAATAAAGGTTGAATGAATGAAACCATTTGTTTTCATCGCCCAGAACCAAATGAGAAGTCCAGCAGAACTTCCACTGACCAGTGATCACACACATTGTTCTAAAGTTCCTGTTTTTACTTTTTTTACATTCACCTTATAATCTAGCTGTTTTTGCCATCTTATTTTAATTTGTTAAAAAAAATCTGTATGCCTCTTTCATAACTGTCTATTGTTGTCACTGTTGTCATCATTCTTTGTTTGTAGCCAGGGGCCTCATGTATCAACCATGCGTGCGCACAAAAACATTGCGCACGTCACTTCCCACGCAAAAGCCCGTATGTATCAAAACTGAACTGAACGTGAATATATGCGCATCCAGGTACATATCCACGCAAGCTCCCGAGCAGGCGTACGCACGTTTCTGTGGTTCTTGTTCCTTTGGCGACACTTACAGGTGTTTCAGAGAAACTGAAGCCCCACAGTCTGTGGTTGACTTTAAGAGCGGCTTGAAGACCTTTCTTTTCAACCGAGCATACTCTTCCTCCTCATGATTCTACTTTTGATCTGAGTTGATACTGTTGTTGATTTTAATTGTTTTATTATTTGTCTTATTGACATTCAAATATGTTGCACCTTGTAGCACTTTGAGATTTCCATTAATGAAAAGTGCGTTATAAATTGAATTCATTATTATTATTATTATTATTATTATTATTAACAGTTCAAGATGTGTAAATGATTAATATTCCCTCCAAACACACGATTAACAAGTATTACATCCACATGACGCAGTGAAATAAAGGACGCGCAACGTTGTGCCAAAAATAAATTTAACAGGAACGGATTCATTCAGCCTTACTGGAGGTTATAATAAATAGTGTAACACGCAGAGCATTTATTTAGAAACAGATATAGTTTTCCGATCTAGGATATGGCTTATCAGCCGTTTTCAGAAATAATAATTTTCCAGTTTGGCACTGCATGCTGCGCTCTGGGGAGCCGTGCATCACGCGTGCATACAGAAGCAGCGGTCAAACTGTTCCACAGAGGGAGCTGCAGGTCGATCGGGACTGTGCAGTCCAGTCCACACAAAGCCGGATCATGTCCAATGGAATGGTCTCATCCATATGTTTCCAAAGGCTGAGTGGTCGCGCTTGGAGCGCGCGCGCACCCTCACCGGTGTCGACACGGCAGCTGGAGGTGTTTCATTATCTGCGTTTATTGTAGATTTCTCCAAAATGACACGTGAAAGTACACCTTATATAACTTGTAGGAGAGCAAAAGCTTCACAGACAGACTGCGCACAGGGCTGCGGGGCGCGCGCTGCGTCTGGAGACTCCAACATCATGTCATGAAAAGTCTCCACCAAGACGCACAGACTCGTTTCTTCACATCATCTACATAAACAAAGATCTATGTTCTAGCAAACATCCAAGTAAGTTCCTCTGTGTTTACAGTAATAATGGTAATAAACTCGTGCGCAAAGTTAATATTTCCACACAGAATGAATGAATGAGCCGGTTCGCGCACCACAGCAGGGTGCGCGCGCACACAAATACCGACAATCACTCGTTCTTTGCATGATGAACACATTTTATTACTATTCTTACTTAGGATGTTTGTCCTCACTCATATTATATTGAATTCATTATTTTCCCGAATCTAGAAATCATTTCTGATCGCGCAGGGATCAAACAAACATGTCCTTCACACATGCAGGAAGTAATTTGCATCTGTTTAACATATGTAAATGTAGGCGTGTCAGGGGAGGTGTCTCACGTGCGCTCAGTTCCACGTCAATTGTGATGTACAAAAGGAATGTGCGTGGATTCAGGTGTACGCACAGTTTGATAAATCTGGATCTTTTTGTGCGTAGACACTTTTCTGGATTTCACCGTACGTCACTTTTCAGTAGGAAATCCACGCAGGTTTTTGATACATGAGGCCCCTGGTCTCTCTTGTAAATGAGTCCTCGAGGCTCAATGAGATGCATAAATAAAGGTTGAATGAAACGTGCAGTTAAAAAGTTTATATGAAGATTCCTTTTAGAAATATATTTGATTGAAATGTGTTTTATATTTAGCAAAAAATAGTACTTCATAAAGTGCAACATATATTTTATAACAATGTACTTGAAGTATACAGTATTTAGATAAATCTATTTATTTAACAAGAAAGTTCATTCTCAATAGTCCAGAGGTATCTATTTACAGTATTTTACATTTTCAGGTTCAGGAAGTGTTACACCCAATCACAGAGGACAGGAAGACTGCAGCCAATCATGTGTCGTGGTCTGGATCCTCCCACTGGCTGCCAAAAGTCTGAACCGTGAGCGAGAGGGAGAGTCTGTCAGTAGAAACATTTTGCACGCGAGAGCATGTAGTTGTCCTCCGAGCGCACGTGCGCGCGCTCGGATCTCTTTTCTACGCTCGCGCTCATCCCCATTACACGCGCGGGGCTGATTTGCGCTCGCACGAGAGTAAATTGCTCCCTCGAGGCATGTATTTGCTCTCGTGAGATCTGTATTTGTTCACGCCCCTTCTGTATTTGTCCACGCCCATTTCGACATCGTCCTATCTCCATACTTATGCAGCAGTGTTGGTAGTCACAACAGATATCTTTGTGTGAGCCAGAGATCAGTGGTGTCAGACTATCAGGCCCCTGTCTGCACAGAGGTGGGAGAAGGAGGGGGGCAGGTCAGGGGAACTCTTTCTTCCTCTGACCTATTGTTCTTCCTCAGTTTGAAAACACATCGCAGCTCTTTCATCCGCAATTCTGCAGTCAGTGAAACAGGAAGTGTCTGCATCACAGACTTCATCCATCATCTCCAGCTGAAAGATCTGTCACATTTATAGACTTTTGACTCTCGTTCTTATCTACTAACATGACTGATTTGAAGCATTACTCATGAAAGCAAGACCACTGTCAACAGAAATCACCTTTTCCCCCCACTTTTAACACTTGTCAGTGATTTTTCTGCATTTGTGATATTTTTCAGTGCATGTATTTAGAGTTATTGGAGAAATCAATAGTTTTAATTTACAATGAAAAACGTATTGACAACATAATTTACATTTAAACCTGTTTGTTAGCTAACTTGAGATAAACAAGATTTGGAACATTATTATTATTATTATTATTATTATTTTACATGGTGTCTAAGTTAAAGGGGACCACACATTCAAAATTCACTTTTTAATGTTTTTTTACTCAACTTTGGGTATTTACTTCATAAAAAAACAGTCCAAAGGCCAAAAAAATGCACCCAGTGGTTTATTTACTCTAAGTAGATTTATTTTACTGTGATAAAAACGGCTCGTTTTTGAAATAAACTGGAAGTCAATCGCGCTTGTGACGTCACAGGCGCGAGGACAACCCACCCCAACATGAGTCCAGCCCCTCACCTAGCAACCCCTGGTTAGGCTCAACCCATTTCTGTATTAAACACATGACTGTTGTTTTTCATGATTTCATCTCATCTTTTGTTTATATGTTATTAATTTCATGTGTACAGCACTTTGTTGCAGCTGTGGTTTTTTAAATGGCTTTATAAATAAAGTATAATTGTTATTTTTATGTTTTAGTTCAATTTTTAGTGTATTTGCGATCGCTCCAAACGCGCAGCCGGCAAAAATTAAACGAGCAGACCCCCGACGTAGGGACCGGCGTCAACGAGCCCCTCTTCTGGCGCGATGGAGCGGAGCTTCAACTGTGCAGCCTCGCAGCAGCCTGGCAGAAGCCTCGCAACAGCGAGGACCTTCTCTTTACCGATTAATTTACGGGAGACACTTGGTGAACTTTGTGTGTCTTGACTGGAACAGCGATAACTCTCAAAGTCTCCGCGTGCAACGAGCGGAGCTGGCGAAAACCGGAAGAGGAACAAGCTAACATTAGCATCGGATTCGGGTGGTCTCATGCTAAAAGGAGCAGCAAACTGCGGCGCGCTCAGACGGGTTTCGGTAAGTTATCTTAAGCTAACACTAACAGTAAGTCAAATGAGTAATAAAAAACGAGCTAATTTTAAAACAACAACACATTACAGATACTGGCTGTGCAGAGGGCGTAAACAGATCGTTGAAGGGCGTGGACTTCAGAACTTCTATCAGAAACCGGTCGTTCAAAACGAAAGTTAAAACTGGCAGAATTAAAAAGGGTATAATTAATTATCTAAGAATTATTTTGTGTATTAAAATGAATTAATATTGTCAAGATAGCACACAGACATAACATAAAATTTTTAAATACTTACATGTGGTCCCCTTTAATGACATATCAATTTTCAACTTTGTTGTTAAAAGCCCATTTTAGCTGTCACTGCTACTTGCAGTTATGTCTGTGCTAGATTATTCCATGACTTTGTCATGATTTTCATGGGGAAAAAAACAACAAAACTTAAAAATCTCTGACAGAACTGAGTTGACACACTGTGACTGCAGTTTTCTTTCAACCTTTATTTAGGCAGGTTAATCTCATTGAGCCTGAAGGACTCATTTACAAGAGAGACCTGTCTATAAACTAAAGAATGATGACAACAGCAACAGTAGATTTTCCTTGGACAATCAACAATAGACAATCATAAGAGAGAAATACAGATTTTTTTTAAACTAGTTAAAACAAAGATGTCAAAGTAGCAAAACAGACAGATTATAAGGTAGATTTAGAAAATCAAAAACAGGAACATGTCTGCATTGGTTATTGCCAGGATTCCAACAGATTCTTAAAACCATTTAGAGAGGTCAAGGTCAAGATCTTCAGATCTTTTTGTAAGATATTCCAGGAAGCAGGAGCGGAGTAGGAGAAAGCCCTTTTGCCAAGCTCAGTTCTCACTGAAGGAACACTGCAGGTAATCATGTCCTGAGAACTCACGCTGTAGCTGCACTCACGCAGAGACATGTAGGAGGAGATGTATGAAGGCAGCAGACCAAGAAGTGATTTAAAGATGAAAATGTACCAGTGGAAGAGTCTGCGTGAAGTTAATGATGTCCAGTTAACCAGTGAATACAGGGTGCAGTGGTGGGTATGATAATCACAGCCAGTTATGAATCTTAGTGCACCATGATAGACAGCATTCAACATCTGCAGGGTGCTTGTAGGACCGTTCATGTAGATAATGTCACCGTAATCAATGGAGGGAAGGAAAGTAACTGATACAAGGCGTTTCCTAGCATTCAGTGTTAGACATGATCTATTTCTGAAAAAGAATCCCAGTTTAACTTTCAGTTCCCTTTCAGTGTGGTCTCTCGGTGCAACATACTTGCTATGGGAATTGCGCCCCACACGATTACCTAAAGGAATACATTCACGCCTTTTACGGCAGGGGGCGTCACCCCGCGCCAGAGGTACCGCCTTTTAGGTACTTAGGCGACTGACGCCCCTCCAACTTTCTCTTTTTTGCCCTTCACCTCGCAAAAACCTGAACTACCTCTCTTCGCGGGACTTCTCTGCTGCTCCATCGCTCAACCTGAGGTGAGCTTGTTCCCTGAACAGAGCGCACAGAGAATTTTTCCCTGCTAGTCCAGCACATTTCTATAACCTCGAAGTTTTTTTCTTCTCCCTCTCTCCACAGGTTGCTTCACTCAACGGTGTTATAACTACGCCACAACCGCTACCCCGGCTAACATCCTAACGGGCTAGCCAGCGAAAGCGACACGACAGAGGAGACACTTGAACAAAGAAGAAAAAGGATTTTGGAAGGACTCGCTCGCCTTATCTCGGACATGCCTCTGGAGAAAGGAAAGCGAAAGACAAAACTTCAAAGGAAAACCATCGGGACGGCGAGCCCAACCTCGCGCGCCTGTCCCAGCGGCTGTGGATTTTCCCTCGCAGCAACGGACACCCATGAGGCCTGTCCAGTCTGCCTGGGTATATTTCATGCAAGACAAGCTCTGGACGCGCCCGATTCTTGCCCACACTGCAGCCAGATGCTGGATGCGGTGCTGCGGCATCGGGTGGACCTCGTGGCTAAGGCCATGGGAAGCTCAGCTGGTCCACAGGACCCAGACACCACGGAGACCCTCACTCCGACCCCGGAGCTCGAAAACATGGCTCTACACGACAGCACGCGCGTCGAATGGGGCGACAGCCCTGACCCGCTCGCTCCCATGGTGGACCTAACAGTCGAGTTCGACACCAGAGGCATGATGAATGAAGACGAGATCTCCATCTCAGCCTCGGGCGAATTTTCAGCGGAGGAACCAGAGCTCGAAATCGAGGATCCGGGAGAGGACCTCTCCAGGACCCCGGTACCTGTGCTCCCTGAAACTGACTTCTCTATTCCTGCCCTGTTCGACCTGTGCCACAGAGCAGCGGACGCGCTGAACATTCCCTGGCCGGAACCCCCGCCTCGCCAACAGGTCACGAGGCTGGCGGGGAACTATTTTTATTCAAAACAGCAGCTAGCAACGAGGCAAAGGATTCATTCATTCATTCAACCTTTACTTTTCTGTTGCAAAGGATGCCCGTGTTCCCGGACTTCCTCATGGAACTAACCCGCACCTGGCCTCAGCCACGAGCACCCATGCTCCTTCCTCTCTCACAGTTCCTCGACGTGGAAGGCATGGATGAGGTGGGAATAGCTAACGCGCCTCAGATTGAGGACACACTGGCGTCCCACCTAGCTCCCAAGTCATCCGGAACAAAACCGACTCTCCCCAGCAAAGCTTGTAGAGCCTCAGCGTCTCTTCTCGAGAAGTGCTGCAGAGCCCAAGGACTCACGACGCGCGCCATGAATGCGTCCGCGATGATGCAGGCTTACCTTGCGGAAAAACTCCAACAACTGCAGGTAACCTCGGATAAGCAAGCTGCTGCCGACTTACTGGATGAAGCCCGCAGAGCAACAGACTTTGTTCTCCGTATGATGGGGACAGCTGCTGTGGCTCAGGGCAGAGGTATGGCGGAAGTGGTCATCGCGATCCGCCACCTGTGGATGACGCTGACGGATTTACCGGAGGGACAAAAGGTGCCTTTTCTCCACCACTCAATAGAGACGGAGGGGCTATTTGGTCAGACTTTGGAGCGAATCCAGACCAAGCTGGACCAAAGGCGCAGGTAGGCTGAAGCTCTCAGGGTGGGCATTCCCCGTCGGAGTTTCCCCCCCCCCCCAGGGAGCCTGCTGGAGGCAGACCTGCACAGCCGCGGCACCGCTCGACGACGCGTGCGCCACCGCAGAAGCGGCCAGCATACGAGGAAGAACCTCGGCAGAGACCCCCGCCGAGCCAACCTCGCTCCGAGCACGCATGGAGCAAAAACAGGTTTGTCCCACGCCAAGCGAGCAGGCATAGGGCCTCCTCGGCGAACCGGGACACTCGTCAAAAACGTGCCTGATGAACCAGGCCCACGTTTACATTTTATACGACCTCCCGCCCACGTGGTAACGGGAATGTTCGCACCTTGTTCAGACTTTATTTGTAGCAAAGTACAAATGGCTGATAATTCTTTTGCATGTACAAACCATGTTCTCCCTGCTGTGAGTGACATCAAATCATGTATGTCGTTGCACATAAGCATGAATAAAACTCATAAAACAGCACATCCCTGTTTTATCGACGATCAAAAAAAAAACACCAACACAAATAATGTCAACAGTACGGGCCTCTCTGGCCTGTCAGCCGTCATAAAGGAGGGGGGCACATCCCCCTCCCTCACGGCTCATGGGATGTCAGTCTATTCAATAAACCCCAGCAGGGTGCCTCAGGACCTGTCTCCAGAGGACAAACCCAGAGAGGTCTGCGAACAGACCCTCCACCTTTTGCGAAGACAGGTGGGAGAGGGCACGTGTTCCAGCCCCCGCTCCATTGTGAACGAGGGGCCGGCCAATACACTAACCAGACGAACACGTGACATGTTCGCACCACAGGAGAGCACGTCGGATGCCCCAAGGCGGACACAAATTTCACACTCTCAAAACAGTGGCTGTGATCACGTTATTGTGTGTGTAAACGGATCGGAGTCAACCCAGATTTTTCTTCCTGATTTTGAAAGGAAACTGGGCTCCTTATCAACAAATGATCTTAAGTCTGCCGGTCACAAAGTACTATCTCCACGTTCACACGTTGCAACTACCCCTTTATTATTCATGAAGGGTATGCAATGCT
>JBBPBX010021251.1:0-42548 GCA_038048925.1 Garcialebias charrua
ATAATAATAATAACTAATAATAATAACGTTCCCTGAGTATGAAAGAAATGGCACACTGATTATTATTTCTGCCCATTAAATCCGTGAGTGTAAACAGAGCACTCTGATTATATTTTTAAACATGAATAATAATAATAATAATAATAATGACTAATAATACTGACATTCCCTGAGTGTAAAACAAAGTACACTAATTATATTTCTCATTTTGCAATCGACTCGATGTACACACTCGCCTCTTCAGGGGACGTGAACACTCGTGTGGTTCCCTCATGCGTGATCTTCAGCCGGGCCGGGTGGAGCAGGCCGAACCGAACCCCCTGGACGTTGCGAAGTTTGCGGCGACACTCAGTGAAGGCGGCCCGCGCGCGAGCCGTTCTGGCAGTGTAGTCGGGGAACACAAAGATATTTGTACCGTTCACTTTGATCTGCTGCTGCTCCTTCGCCTTCGCCAGGATTTTCACACAGTCCGTGTGGTAGTGTAGCTTAGCCACAATTGGACGGGGCCGTTCGCCTGCCTTCGGTTTGGGTACTGGGATGCGGTGAGCATGATCCAGCAGCGGCTCCTCCTCGAAGCCGAAAGCCTCCTTTAGCATCCGGGAGACCGCAGCCGTTGTAGCCGATGAAGGGTCATCCTCCGGGACACCGATAATCCGGATGTTCTGACGTCGGGACCGGGATTCAAAATCGTCACATTTATCCTCCAGCTGTGCCACCGTCTTCGTGAGGCTCTCGACTTTTTTCTGGAGGCTAACGATGTCATCTGTGCAGGTAGAGACTGACTTCTCCACCCCTGCTACCGTTAGCTTTAGCCCCGTGAAGTTCTCCTGCACTGCAGCTAGCCCCGATGATAGCTCCTTTTTGAAGGCGGACAGCTCGGCGTTGATCGACGAGAGACTTTCACCCAGAGCGGCATGAAATTCTGCTTTAATTATAGCAGTAAAGTCCTCTCGGAGAGCCACCAGCAGCTCCTGTTTGAGGCTGCCGACGTCACAAACTGCAGCGGTAGCTGCTGCTTTAGACGGAGGAGGTGACCCAGGACAGCTCGAGGTTCCGCCACGAGGAGTAGGCCACAGGTGAGCTTCGATCGAACTTACTCCTTTAGCTCCTTTAGTAGATTTTGATGGCATTTTGGCGATCGAACAGGGGATATGCGTAGAATGTGTAAGTTGTCTATTGTTTGCGGTCAAAATCGGAAGAAAGTGCCAGGCATTAGTTGGAAAACAGGCCAGTTCCGCAGGAGCGCACCTAAACACAACTTATCCCACCGCCATTCAGCCGGAAGTCAGCACTTGGGTGAGTTTTAACACAGACATTTGGACGTCGTGTTAGCCTCGTTAGCATGATTAGCCTTACGTCACAATGAATAGACAAAAACTTTGAACTTAAAAAGGCTGTCCTTCATGCACAGGAGTGCAGAGGATCCCACACTGCAGCTAGGAACCTGGAACAAGCCTCCACAAGTGAAACAGCATCGCAGGTGACTAATGCTGATAAATAACATTTAACACTTTTCGTTTAATATAAGTTAAAGTGCTATGCATATCATATTGCTGTTACTGAATACAGTATATGTCACCAGCTCTTACAGCTGCTAGACAGTTTTTGTAGCAAATAAGCCTGAATAAGAGGGTTATTCTGACAAAGGAAAATATATAAAATATTGGTATCGGTTATTGGTCAAATAAGTTTTAACATATAGCAATATTAGCTATCGGCCAAAAATCCAATACCGTGCATCCCTCATATTTGTATAATTGACTGTATTACTGTATAGCCATTTGTAGGTTAGGCTGTGGTGGTCATATTGATTTTGGAAGATTCCCAATATTAATTACTCATGGAGGTATACGTCTGATGTTTACTTTCTGAGAGTTTTATTTAAATTGTCCAGTAGTTCATGACACAGACATAAACTTTATCATCTGCCTTCACCTTTTAGTGGCACATAGTAATTATTAAAGTGTCAGCAGTCGTACTGCTGGTGGATTTAAGGTAAATAAAAAATAAATAAAATAAAAAACTAGCCCAGATGATTAAAAACGCCTCAAAGCCAACGGTGTGAGAAGAAAAAAAAGGAGCCAAATCACACCAAGAACCTCATTAGAGCCCTTCCTTTGTACCTTTCAGAAAACCACTGTGCCCCGATCCAAACTCAACACCCACATGAGAGAAAGTGTGGAGAAAGGGTGTGAAATTGTTGGAAATGAGCGCGAGATGAGAAAGATGAAAAGAGAGAACAAAGAGCCTTGAATATTACAGGAGATCCTTTGAGCGGACAATAGCAGATCATTTGCCGCCTTGTGCCTGGAGGCAGTCCAGGAACCAGAAGCCGGTGGATCACAACACAAATGATAAACGTACTGACCACAAACATGGATTTAGTGAACCAACACCTCAGGGTTGACCTTTCACTCTCCTAACAGAGCAGTCAATGCATGTATTGACAGAAAACATGAGACTGTTGAAGAAACAAATCGTTTAAATTTCCAGATAAATTGATCATTCTTGTAAGAATCCCATAGAACATTTTATTCTGTAAATGAACAGAAGCATATTAAAGAAAATACTAAATATTTTCATTTGACAGAGAACAGAGTGTGGCAGGTAATGGCCAATGCTTGGGTTTTAGTGACATTAAACACAATTCACGTTGACATTGTGTTTTATTAATGTGATATAAATGGACTTGTCCAGAAATCTTCTGAAAGAGCTTCAGATCTCCTGCTACTGGTAATAAAAACTAATTAAACAAAACGCTGTGTTGTTGCAGCGTGGACTCCTTAGTTTGTTATTTGTGTGAATGTTTATGAAGCATTCACACTACAGTATTGGATCCATTTTTCTTCTGTACATTTTTCAGCATATCAGAGTCAGAGAGTCAGAGAGTCTTTATTGTCATTTGCACCGCATGTGGTACATGTGATGAAAACGAGATTATGTACACGGGGTCCCAGTTACATCCAACAACAAATGCAAGAGAAAAACAGTAATCCATCCATCCATCCATCCATTTTCTTCCGCTTATCCGGGGTCGGGTCGCGGGGGTAGCAGCCTAAGTAGGGAGGCCCAGACTTCCCTCTCCCCAGCCACTTGGAGCAGCTCCTCTGGGGGAATCCCAAGGCGTTCCCAGGCCAGCCGAGAAACATAGTCCCTCCAGCGTATCCTGGGTCTTCCTCTGGGTCTCCTCCCGGTGGGACATGCCCGGAACACCTCACCAGGGAGGCGTCCAGGAGGCATCCTAACCAGATGCCCGAGCCACCTCAACTGGCTCCTCTCGATGTGGAGAAGCAGCGGCTCTACTCCGAGTCCCTCCCGGATGACTGAGCTTCTCACCCTATCTCTAAGGGAGAGTCCAGCCACCCTGCGGAGAAAACTCATTTCAGCCGCTTGTATCCGAGATCTTGTTCTTTCGGTCATAACCCAAAGCTCATGACCATAGATGAGGGTGGGAACGTAGATCGATCGGTAAATTGAGAGCTTTGCCTTTTGACTCAGCTCTCTCTTCACCACGACAGACCGGTACAGCGCCCGCTTCACTGCGGACGCTGCACCTATCCGCCTATCGATCTCACGCTCCAGTTTTCCCTCATTCGTGAACAAGATCCCGAGATACTTAAACTCCTCCACTTGGGGCAGGACCTCCTCCCCGACCCGGAGAGGTCGGGGATGAGGTCCTGTAATAACATCTAGAATTAACTAAGTAATAACATCTAGAATTAACTAAGAAAAACATCAACTAGTAATACACTAAGCCTAATATAGTGGAAATAAACAGCAGCACGAACATGAGTTTGTATGAGCAGATGGTCACAGATGAACACAGATGAACACAGCAACAAGAAAACAGATCAGCATCAGCACAATGTGATATTTTGCAGTGTTTATTTTTTATTTTATTTATTCATGAGTCTAACAGCCTCAGGGTAGAAGCTGTTCCTCAGTCTAGTGGTTCTACATTTGATGCTCCTCAACCTCCGTCCTGAGGGGAGTGGGGCAAAGAGTGAGTGTGCTGGGTGAGTGAGGTCTTTCATGATGCAGGTGGCTCTTTTCCTGCATCTGGAGGTGTAAATGTCTGTGATGGTGGGGAGACTGACTCCAACAGACTTCTGTGCAGCCTTCACCACTCTCTGTAGAGCTTTCCTCTCTTCAACTGTGCAGCCTCCATGCCACACGTTGATGCTGGAGCACAGGACGCTCTCCACTGCACACCTGTAGAACGAGGTGAGAACTGGGCTGCTCAGACCAGCACGTCTCAGCCGTCTGAGGAAGTAGAGTCTCTGATGACCTTTCTTGATCAGGCTGGTGGTGTTGTTGCTCCAGCTGAGGTTATCATTCATGTGTACACCCAAGTATTTGTAGCTGGAGACCACTTCCACTGCAGACCCACCTATTTTCAGTGGGGCATGGGTGTGTTTGTTCCTTCTGAAGTCCACAATCATCTCCTTTGTCTTCTTCACATTCATGTGAAGATTGTTCTCTTTGCACCAGCTCTCCAGGTGTTCCACCTCCTGTCTGTAGCTGGACTCATCATTGTTTGTGATGCATCCCACCACCGCTGTATCATCTGCAAACTTAACAATATGACAGCCTGGAAGTGTGGCTGTACAATCATATGTGAGCAGAGTGAACAGAAGGGGGCTCAGCACACATCCTTGAGGAGAGCCAGTGCTGAGGGTTATGGTGGAGGAGGAGAAGTTGTGGATCTTCACGGACTGTGGTCTGTCTGTTAAGAAGTCTAGTACCCAGTTACAAATGGAGGGGCTTAGTCCAAGTGTAGATAGTTTGTCTATCAGAGTTTGGGGGATCATGGTGTTGAAGGCAGATGTGAAGTCCACAAAGAGCAGACGCACGTATGAGTCCTTCTGATCCAGGTGGGTGAGAGCAGTGTGGACCACGGAAGAAATGGCGTCCTCTGTTGATCGGTTCTCACGGTATGCGTATTGATGAGGGTCCTCGTTGATGTTGACGGTTGCCTTGATGTGGGTCATGACCAGTTTCTCAAAACATTTAGCGACTACCGGGGTGAGGGCCACTGGTCTATAGTCATTCAGACCAGTCACTGTGGAGCTCTTTGGGACTGGGATGATGGTCGCGGTCTTCAGGCAGGTGGGAACTGACTCCAGTGCAAGTGAGGTGGTGAAGATGTCAGCCAGCACCTCACAGAGCTGGTCCGCACATTCCTTCAGAACTTTCCCTGGGATGTTGTCTGGTCCGGTTGCTTTATGAGGATTAATCTTTCTGAGACTGCCTCTCACTTCTGCTGCGGTCACTCTGAGATGCTCTTCATCTGGTGATGAGGTGAGTCTGGTGCTAGCTGGTCTGTTTGGATCATCAAAACGTGCATAAAACTTATTGAGGGCATCAGGCAGAGATGGGTCCCTGGGGCATTGTTTGTTCTTGCCTTTGTAATCTGTTATGCATTTAATACCCTTCCACATGCTCCGTGGGTCTTGTGAGGTGAACTGTCCCTCGATCCTCTGTGCATACGTGGCCTTGGCCTTCTTAATGCCATCCTTCAGTTCTTTCCTGCTCTTTCTCAGCTCCTCTTTATCTCCTGACTTGAATGCAGTGTCCCTGGCTGCTAGCAAGGCGTGAACTTCTTTATTTAACCAGGGTTTCCGGTTCGGGTAGGATTTAACATATTTTTTTATGGATACATTTTCAGAGCATGTACTGATGTAGCCCAGGACTGAGGAAGCGTACAGTTCCATATCCACTGAACTTCCATCAGTAGCTGCTTCTCTGAAAACAGACCAGTTTGTCTTCTCAAAACAGTCTCTCAACATGGGGGAACTATCTTGAGGCCAGATTCTTATCTCTCTTTGTTCCGGCTTGGAGCGCCTGAGTGGGGGGAGCTGTCTTGGGGCCAGGATCAGAGAGCAGTGATCGGAAGCTCCGAGCGCTGGGCGTGTCTTCGCCGTGTACGCCCCCTTTACATTAGTGTAGACTTGGTCAAGCGTTTTATCTCCTCTCGTTGCTGTGAAGACGTGCTTATTGAAGGCTGGGAGGGAGACTTGAAGATCTACGTGATTGACGTCTCCGCAAACAATGAAGAGCCCCTCAGGATATTTACACTGCAGCGAGGTGAGTAAGTCATGAATTTCTCCCTGGGCGTCATTAGCATTAGCATCGGGTGCTATGTAAATAACTGTTATTAAAATCACAGCATGGTCGCGAGGAAGATAATGCGGCCGACATCTTACTGTGATCAACTCGACGGCAGCTGAACAAAGCCTTCTGATCACGGAACAGTTCGTGCACCAGTCTTTGTGCACGTAAATACAAACACCGCCGCCTCGTGTTTTCCCTGTAGTCTCGGTGCACCGGTCCGTTCTGATATTTCTCGTTCCACAATTTTTGTGCAGTTTCAACAAATCATATATCAAAACATTTATATGAATTTTGGTATTGGTGCAACTTTAGCTTTTTGAACTATTTAGGGTTTTCTGCCACTTTTTTCCCTCATAGGAAATTAATTGAGCTCACTTTACATCCTTCAAATCTTTAGATCTGTTTACAACCTGTTACTGCTCCTTTCACATTCTGTTTGGGTTCAGCTTCTTTGTGCAAATTTAAACTTTTTTCAGCTACTTTCAGTTTTTTTATAGCTGTTTTGTGCTCCTAACTACATTTTTGTGCATCATCTAACTTCTTTCTGATAATTTCAGCGTGTTACGCTCCCTTTAGCTTATTTCTGCAAGTTTCAGCTTTATCTACTATTTCAGTAGCCTGGTTAAAACCAGACCCTTGTCCTTCACTTTGCTTCGTACTAGGGTCTGGGACTTCTCCCATAGACAAGGATTTCTCCGGTAGATTTTTGACCGGACCAATCAGAGAACAGAAGGCGGAGTTTTGAACGACGTCGACTGACGTCGTCAGTTAAAATGGCTGCCGCCACGAAGGAATTTTCAAGAAAACAAGGTAAAAAACTATTATTTCTTTGCTGAGAAAAAATATATTTCTTAGCTGACGTTATATCAGAAGTGTTCCTGAGCTTAACAGTTCCTAAATCAATTCACGAAATGGTCAAATCTGCTGGATTTAAATTGTTTCGGTTTGACATTTTCCAAACAGCCTCGGTTGCGCTACGAAAATAAATTGTAAAAAAATCAAATTTTAGCTCAAATGTTTCATCCAGGCCAACAGTCAGTAATTTATTTATTTATTTATTTCTTCTTCTTTCGGCTTTTTTCCCTGCGTTAGGGGTCGCCACAGCGATCTAGTCGCACAAAGATTTGGCAGTTGTTTTTACGCCGGATGCCCTTCCTGACACAACCACAGACCACCGAGCAACCACAGCCCTCTGTGTGGAGCAGAGAGCTGATATCTAGGGTTCCCGGGGGAGCAGATGGTGTGGGTTAAGGGCCTTGCTCAAGGGCCCAGAGTGGGGCAGATGAGGGTGGAGACAAGTATGACCGCTTCACTTATCCCACCCACATCTTTGATGTTGTCGGTACCGGGGCTTGAACCGGCGACCTTCCGATCACAAGCGCACCTTCTTAAGCTCCCCGGGCGCTTTCGGGCTGCTCACTGCACCACCTGGTAGGTGGTTGGGTTAAATGCAGAGACGAATTTCGTCTGTGTATGGGAACGTACGCAGATGACAGGAAAAGACATTATTATTATTATTATTATTAACCTCTTGTGCCACCACTCCCCGCCAACAGTCAGTAAATTAAAGACATATAATTACACACTGGTAGCAGAAAAAATATCCACCGAGTGGTTTCTGAGCTATTTATCTGAATAGCCTGGACCTCGCCAGGCTAAACTAACAAAACTCCGCCTTCTGTTCTCTGATTGGTCCAGTCAAAAATCTACCGGAGAAATCCTCGTCTATGGGAGAAGTCCCAGACCCTAGTACGAAGTGAAGTGAAGGACAAGGGTCTGGTTTTAACCAGGCTACTATTTCAGCTACTAATTAGCTGTTTTATGTTAATTTTAGCTTTATCAGCCGATTCCACTTTTATTGCACTCATTTCAACTTTTTTCAGTCTAATTCAGCAAAAATATGCTCTCTCCACTTCTGGTAATTTAAGCTTCTTTCTGCCTTTTTAGCTGCTTTACAGCTGGTTTTATGCTAATTTCAGCTTTTTCCAGGTAACTTTTTTGTACTCATTTCTGCTTTTATCAACTTAATTGGGAAAACATGTTCTTTCTGCTTTCTTATGCTAATTTAAGCTTGTTCTACCCTTTCAGCTAGCTTTTTAGAATATTTTAGCTAATTTCAGCTGTTTTCAGATAAATTCAAGTTTTTTGTAGTCATTTCTGCTACTTTCAGCCTAATCAACTTCTTTCTGCTAATTTCAACTTTTTATGCTCCTTCAGCTTATTTCTGGTAGTTTCAATCATTTCAGCTACGTACTATTTAGCTGTTATGCGAATATTAGTCTTTTCAGCTAATTCCACGTTTTTTTGCACTCATTTCAATGTTTGTGTTCTTTTTGATTTCTTATGCTGATTTATGCTTGTTCTACATTTTCAGCTATATTTCAGCATGCCTTTTTTTCTCCATTTCAGCTGTTTTTCACCAAGTTCTTCTGCAATAAGCATTCACACTGCATTTTCGCAGGAAATTCAGTTTCTCTAGTTTGTTATAGAAAAATAAATTAATTAATGACTCAACAAGCTGCACGTGACACAACTAACACAAAAGCAGATACAATTAGTGTCCGCTCTAACTTTGTAAGCGACTCGGGCATTTTTGCCCCCACCCCCAAATTGTTTGACCAAGATGGCTACAAGGCTGCCGTTTCTCCTTGATAGGCCAATCTTGGTTACTGTACTTGTTTATTTGTCACATGCAGGTTAACACAAGGTCAACAATGCAATGAAATGTTCAGGATGAGAAGAACTGTTAGACTAAAAGTCTAACAAGGTATTAAATGTGTTGAGCATTATGCATTCTTTAAAGAAATGCAAAGTCTAATTTTAAATACTTTTAAGATGCATGCTGAATTTAATCTGTTTGGAAAACCACTAAATCCATCCTCCTGGTACTTCCAGAGGATAAACCATGAATTGATGGGTCAGCACAGTCCCCACCATCCATTCAGTGGCCCGTTCTGATGCTGCCATGTGTCAGTAGCCTGGACTGTAAACGGAAAGTCATCCGTCATGTGTGCATAAGCGAGTCTTGAATTTAAATGTGCACGCTCCTGCAAGCCTAAAGGGAGAAGTGGTAGATACAGTAAATGGATGGATGGGCAAACAGATGACGGATAGCCGAGCTAGGATCAGGAGCAAAGCCAAGAAAAGAAAGATGTGGGAAGCAGATTTAGCTGGCTGGATTTTCACAGCTCTGCAAAGGAGAGGATGAAAGTGACAACAATCAAGTCTAAAGGGAAGTAATTAGGAGAATAATGTCAGAACAAAAAAAAAAAGAGTGAGTGGGTGTACCTTTGTCTATTGAGGCTCCTGCCATGTGGTAGAAGCTCAGGGCCGTGTCCACGTCGTTCACATTCTTTAAGAACGTGAAGAAGTTCTCCAACTCGTCAAAAGTGATTCCCTGAGCCAAATGAACAAACACGAGAGCAAAAAAAAAGAAAATAAATGAGTGAAAATCTCTAAAGGCTATGAAAACGGGCCATTAAAGCATTGAACTCGTGAAAAATCGGTCGCACTTTGTCATGGCGAGAGCTGCACAGGGCAGGGCCGTAACTGCGAACTGCTCAGCGCTGTGACACACATGACAAGAGGAAGTGGGCGGCAGCTTTCGACACGCATGGATGAGTACAGCTCTGCGGACGGTCAGGAGAACAGACGGTGCTAAACACACGTGCACGTATACACACGGCAACAGAGTCACCAACACACAGCTGCTGCACTGCTCAGGAGCTCATTTGCAAAGAAAAGTGAGCATCTGGTCCCTGGCAGTAAATAGCATTTCTCTTATTTACATTAGTGCAAATCTGAAAGGCAGACAGCAGCGTGAGGGTGGGTGATGGAAGAGGAAGGAGATCAATTCCTCGGAGACAACTAACAGCGCAGGGCTTTCATGTTCTTCATGAATGGGTCACGCTGATTCGTGTCTCCTCTACAACTGCCAAACTTTACCATCAAATACGCCTCATCGTAGCTTGGTCCGACACACGTGGCTCTTTAAAGTATAAAAACTACACTTCGATGGGTGCAGTCTAAAATTTCAACAACTGAGATGACTTTTTAAACACTTAGAGGGACTGGACATGGGTCTAAGTTCAGTGAGCTGACTGATGGAGCTCGTACAGGACTTCCTGCAGAGACACTCGAAACTAAATAACACATTATTGTCACCCAGGAAGAAAAATTAAGACGTTACTGTCTTTATTATTTTGTTCTGCGTTTCAAGGTTAGAGCTGAAATGTCAAGATTAAAGTGGGAACATTACTGACAGCAAGAAGTGTAAATACTAACAAAAATGTTGCACTTCAATGACAGAAATGAGGTCACAATTTATTCAGACAATATATTCAGACCAGTCAGTCGCTTTTTATTGAGCACAAGCAGTTTGCTGATGTCCCGTCACTGACAAGTTTGAACAGAGAACATTCTTGTTTGGACTAGAATTTGACAGGGAAGTAAACCTTAATGTTTTGATATTAAGTGCTTCAAAGTTACACTGTGTATACCGAACTTGCCGCCGTACACGTCGCACCACTGCATAAGTCGCATCTATTATGTGTCACCGGCGCGGACAACCCGGAAACGTGGGCCGGTGTTGTGCCAAAAATCGATTGGCTGCCAAATGGAGGCTGCAGGGAGCGTGCACAGGAGGACTTTAACAAGAATTTAACAAGATTAACACTTAAAAACAATTATTTGTTTGCTCGACATTATAGTAAAGGTGTGTCTCTGTTTAACTTTTCCTTAATAAATGCACTTTAATGGTCAAATCAGCTGCATTTCTCCTGGGCGGAGCAGCGAAATGCAGCTGATTTGACGTTTGCTCCAGGAGTTCTGGAGCGAGACGAAGGTGGTATTGTATGGCAAGCCAAGTGTCTCATTAATAGCCACTTTTACCTAGTAATGAGACACTTGGCTTGCCATATTAGTCGAAGGCCCTCTAGTGGCTGAAAATGGTAGTGTGCAATATTTTCCATGTCAGAATGAATGAAATCGTCAGATCTCAGCCAAAAATTGGGTTATAAATATGGGGGAAAAAACAAAAATATGTCACTTTGCTGTATAAGTCGCAGGCATACTAATTTACGCAAAAAACAACAAACAAAAAAAACTGACTTATACAGCAAAAACAATTTTTTTTGCTTGTCTGAAGCAGTGGAGTGACAGATCATGGTGAGTGGAGAGAGTGCAATTTGATTCACAACCAGACAACGGCGAGATGGACAATGATGGTCTTGGCAACTATAGATTAATCTTTGGCCAACCCAATCATTTGAATAAACTTTATTTTTAAGCAATACAAAAACTCCAGAGCATAGTTTCCTCAAATGAGTGGGGTAGCCGGTGTACATATACGGTGGTGGCCATTTTGGATTTTGACTTGGCGACCCAATTTTCAGTAGTGACCTTTCTTATGCCTAGATGCAGCCACACACCAAAATGGAAACCCACCCACCCCTCAAGTTATCATGCTCACAATATAAGATGGACATTTATGGTGGCAGACATCTTGGACTTTGATGTGGCAATGCAATTTTTGAAAGGAACTTACACCTACATGTAGCCACACACCAAAATGGAAGTTGATACTTCAATTATTTTTCAAGTCATCGAGCTTACGACATGCACGGACGGATGGAGGGTATTTCTTATTCCTCATCTTTGTTCCACAATGTGGGGGGGGACAAAAAGTGGAAACACTGACAGAAAATAGAATATTATTGACAGGGGAAATTATTTTTACAATAATGGAAAAAAGAAAGTTCATCCGTAAAAACCAAACGGACGGAAGTGAACCCCGTCAAACTCATGAACACAACTTGTTCCATTTTTAGATGCAGTTCTGCTGCTGTAGAACTTTTAGAACTAGTTTTAATTATTCAAAAAAGAAGTTTATTTGACAACGTTTGGACTTTTTATCAGCAACATTACATATTACATAGATCTGGTACAGACTTACCCGGTGTTTACTTTACTGACATTGAGACATTGTCTTCTTTGATTGTGTATACCGTACTTACTTTAGTGTATTTGTGTTTTATATGTAACTTTTATCTTATTAATGCATGTACATTCATAGCTTTTGTTTATTTATCTCTTATTTCTTTTTCAGCATTTCACCAAACTATCGGGGATGAAAGATGAAAACAAGCCGTCATGACTACAAAGTAAATCTGGCATGTTTACTTTGTAAACTCGTGTTCATTGATGTGAAATTTGTCTTTTCAATAAGTAAACAAATAAAATCCCTTTTTTTTTTCTTGAACTGTCCTATATGTTGTCATAAAATTGAACCAGACAAGTTGGAAGTTACCAAAGAAGCAGGAGAAAATCTTTAGTCTGTCCGTGGAGAGAACGAGAGTTTAAGCTCAGAGAGGAACGGAGAGCTAGTTTCTGTCTTCTAACCAGTGACAGCTTTCTTTGGTCATAACAAAGTAAAGAAGAAGGGGCAGATGAGTGCCGGTCAGGTGGATGATATCGGGCACTGAATGTGTTATCTCCCCTCGGTGATGCATTACCTTTTATCTTGGCTCTCACAAACAATTTCCCTGCACAATCTCCTTTTCCCTTCAGGCATAAACACCTCATCGCCTGCCACATGTCCTCCCACGTAGGCCAGTGAGGTAATACAGTCATCACCCCAGATATAACCCAACAGTCCATTTCATTTATCTAAGGCTTCCATTCAAATGTTTTTTGTTTACCTGAGCATCCTTGAACAACTTCTTTAAGCCCTTCTGCATCTGCTTGAGTTTACGAGACTGGACGCCGCTGTACGCCAGCAGCATGCCCCCAAACTGTCTTTCTGTGATTCTGCCGTCCACTGGGTCGTTCCTCTCGAACTGGGGAGAGAGAAAGATGGAGATTTAGAGCTCTGCAAAGGGACAGACAAATTATTATTAAAAAGCCGGCATGAGGAGATGGGAAACGGTAAATAATGTTGTCGGGCTTTAAGCTGAATCTTGCTTGGAGCTGTTGGTGGCATTAAATCTGCATTTTTACAACGTTCCACTGGAATATGACTTAACAACGGCGAGCTTTGGTCATGTCAGGTCATTCCAGCAGATTTATGTCTGAGGACATCTGTCAGCTAAAATGCTCTCTCACTTCTTTCTCACTGAATGTGATGACCCCTAAAAACGCTCATTCATTGCACTTTTGGCAGAAAGCACAGAGCTAAGCTAAACTACAGATACAGGTATTGGATTTCCTGTGAAAATACAGTGTGAATGATTATTGCTGAAGAACTTGCTGAAGAAACAACTGAAATTAGCTTAAAACATGCTGTAATGTACAGGTAGCTAAAATGGAATAAGCCTAAGCTAGCAGAAGAAAGCAGAAAGGACACATATTTGCCGAATTTGGTTTAAATATGTGAAAATGAGCACAAAATTTAGTAAATTAGCTATAAAAAAAGGGCTGAAATTAGCAAGCTGAAAAGTACTGCAGCTGAAATGGCAGAAAGAAGCTTAAATTACCAGAAGGAATGGGAAAGAGCTGATTGTGCCCAATTAGGCTGAAATTAGCAGAAATGCGCACAAAAAAGTTGAAATTATCTGAAAAAGCTGAAATTTGAAATAAATAAATAAAGCTGAATAGTAGCTAGAAAAGCAGAAAGAAGCTTAAATTACCAAAAGAACATGGAAAGAGCACATCTGTGCTTAAGGAAGCAGAAATTAGCACAAAAAGTGGAAATTATCTGAATAAAGCAGAAATGAGGAAAAAACTGCTGAATACAGTAGTAGCTAAAAAAGAAAAAAGAAAAAAAGAAAGAAGTTTAATTACCAGAAGCATGTGGAAAGAGCACGTTTGCTGAATTAGACTGAAAAAAAGTTTAAATGAGTGCAAAAAAATGTGGAATTAGCTGAAAAAGCTCAAATTAGCTTACAAACAGCTAAGCAGTAGCTGAAATAGCTGAAATGCAGAAATAGGCTGAATGGAGCAGAACAAGCTGAAACTAGCAGAAATAAGTTAGAAGAAGCACAAAAATATTGTAGATAGCAGAATAAAGCTGAAAGGAGCACAAAACACTGGAAAAAGGCCGAAATTAGCTGAAAGAAGCTGAACCAGAACAAAATATGAAAGGAGCAGTAAAAGTTTGTAAACACATCTAAAAATCTGAATTATGTAAAATGAGCTCAGTTCATTTTCTATGGGGGAAAAATGGCAGAAAAGGCTAAATAATTCAAAAAGCTAAAGTTGCACCAATACCAAAAGGCATAGCAGGATTGTTCACAAAGACCCCCCCCCCTTCTTACTTCCTAGCCACTCTGAGACCCCACAATCCCTCGCTACTCCCCTCTCCCAAAAGACTCAGATTAATCTCTTCATCAAATTGATAAAAGAATACAGTAACAATTATAATTAACATTATAAGGAATAGTATCGGTAGTTAAATATAGAATAAAGCAAATAATAAAATAATACAGTAAATAGTTACAAACTTATTTGTAAAAGGTATAAACTGGTAGTTGTACAACAGAAATAATAACTACAAGAACACTGTTTTGAAAATTACTCGCATAACTTTTCTTTAAAAACTAACAGAGTAATTTTAAAAACAGTCTTAAAAAATGTATCCTGATGCATGCTCAATAATCCAGGTAGAATAATCTAAAAAAGTTCATTCTGATCCTCTGGACCAAGGGTCTGCAACCTGAGGCTCTGGAGCCACATGCGGCTCTTTGGTCCCTCTGCAGCGGCTCTTTCAAGCTTTGACCAAAACTAACATTAAACTGAATTTTATAGGATGTTGTACCCACAAAAAATGACTAGTATAACAGTTTTCCCGTCAACTCCTTTGCAAATACTGTATGTGGATACTAGTACTAATACACAAAGTAAATTATACTCACTTTAACTTCATGCTTTATTCTTCAAAGTAGGATACGCAATTACCATATTTTTTGGATTATAAGGCGCATTATCAAAACAAAACAGTCAAATAATAAGTCAAACTTTATCCAACTCATTCATAATACAGTAACCACATACAATCGATTTGAGGTCAGTAAGCACAACCAGAATTAATACAGAAGACTCACTTGATTATAAGGCTCACTGTCAATTTTTGAGAAAATTAAAGGATTTTAAATGCGCCTTATAGTCCAAAAAATAAGGTACTCCACAATTTTATAAAAAGCACATTTGTCTGCACAGACAAGACGTTGGACAGATGAATGGAAGATGGATGGAATCCAATATTTTCTTTCGTCTCAAAATGTAAAAATATTAATAAATGTTACTTAAAATGGCCCACGGGCCACCAGTTGATGATGACAGTTGTAGCAGATATTGCAGCTCTTGACACGTTTAATTTAGTGAACAAAAGGGCAGAAATGGCTCTTTTGAACGTAAAGGTTGCAGACCCCTGCTCTGGACGTTCAAAAAACAACAACAAATTATAATTATTATTTCTTAATTGTAGAAACGTTTAGTCTTTCCTCCGAAAGACTTCTAAAATTGTAGTTTTGTCAAGATATCTTCCTGATCCCATCATGCAGCTAATTTTTTGCAAATTTCAGCTATTTTATCTATTATGTCCTTGGCAATATGACAATAAAGAAATGACAATAAATAATTTTAAAAAATGACAATAAAGAAACTCTGACAGTGTTAGAGAGCGAACAGTTTTCATTTTATCCACTGCATGAGCTCCACACATCAACTCAGGCAGGTGGGTTTCAGAAGGTTTCTCCATTATGTGCAGATTTTTAGCCTTGGTGATTAAAAGTGAATACAAAAGATGCTTCTGTAGCTCTGTGCACATCACTACCTGCTCTTTCAAAGGCTTTCTGATGTCAACTGCTTGTTCCTGACAGTATTCCTGACTTTCACCATCACCAATAGTAATAACTAGGGAAAAGTGTTCTTATGTGTTCATAAAAATGACTCCTCTGTGTGTTTTTACACATTTACAACTGCATGTGCTTACGTTTATGTAATATACTGTACTTAATAAAACGTGAGCTTAACCAAGAGCAACAATAACGCCCTGCCTCCTCTCAGGCAGCCGTGCTGCCAACTGAGAGATGGACGCCAAGTACTGACGTCATAAAGCGCTCTTGAAATGACAGTACAGATTTTAGTTTTTAACATAATATGTGATAGAAAACTCTTCGAACATAACCGAAATGAGGGTTCTTCAGTGTTAATCAGGATTAGGTGAAATTTCAATTATAATTTAGCCTGGTTTAAACCAGACCCTTGTCCTTCACTTCGCTTTGGACTAGGGTCTGGCATCTCTGCCATAGACAACGATTTCTCCTGGAGATTTTTGAATGGACCAATCAGAGAACAGGAGGCAGAGTTTTGTTAGTTTAGCCTGGCGAGGTCCAGGCTATCAGATAAATTGCTCAGAAACCACTCGGTGGATATTTTTTCTGCCACCAGTGTGTAATTATATGTCTTTAATTTACTGACTGTTGGCCTAGATGAAACATTTGAGATAAAATTCGATTTTTTATCATTTATTTTCGTAGCGCACCCGAGGCTGTTTGGAAAATATCAAACCGAAACTATTTAATATCCAGCAGATTTGACCATTTCGTGAATTGATTTAGGAACTGTTAAGCTCAGGAACACTTCTGATATAACGTCAGCGGTGAAATATATTTTTTCTCAGCAGAGAAATAATAGTTTTTTACCTTGTTTTGATGAAAATTCGTTCGTGGCGGCAGCCATTTTGAATGACGACGTCAGTCGACATCGTTCAAAACTCCGCCTTCTGCTCTCTGATTGCTCAGGAACACTTCTGATATAACGTCAGCTATGAAATATATTTTTTCTCAGCAGAGAAATAATAGTTTTTTACCTTGTTTTATTGAAAATTCCTTCGTGGCGGCAGCCATTTTGAATGACGACGTCAGTCGACGTCGTTCAAAACTCCGCCTTCTGCTCTCTGATTGGTCCGAACAAAAATCTACCGGAGAAATGGTTGTGGATGGGAGGAATCCCAGACTGTGCAGTGAAGGGAAATGAGAATTGAGCGGAGCTGTGCAGGAAGGCGAGGGCCAGGCTACTGTTGATTGGGTCCACCGTCAGTCCATCTCGAGACACAATGTGTCCCATGTACTTCACAGCAGGTTTGCAGAAGTCACATTTCTTAGGGTTTAACTTTAACCCTGCTTGTCTGAAGCGAGTGAGAATGTCTGTGAGATTGCCTAGATGTTCTTCAAATGTTTTTCCCATGCAAATGATGTCATCCAAGTAAATGACACAAGTTGTCCAGTGTAGACCTCGCAGAACCAGCTCCATGAGCCTTTGAAAGGTTGGAGGTGCGTTTTTGAGTCCCATGGGCATGACCTTAAATTGGTACAAGCCATCACCTGTAGTAAATGCAGTCTTTTGTCTGTCTGCAGGATCCATTTGTACTTGCCAGTACCCACTAGACATGTCCATGGTAGAAAAGTACTGCGAACCAGACAACGCGTCTAAACTGTCATCTACTCTTGGTAGGGGGTGTGCGTCAGTAATAGTGACAGAGTTCAGTTTTCGAAAATCTACACAAAATCTATATGAGCCATCTTTCTTTTTCACCATCACCACCGGGCTGGCCCAGGGGCTCGAGCTGTCCTCTATCAAATCTTGCGCCTTAAGTGCTTCCACTTGGCGACGGATTTCAGCCTTCATGACTGGAGAGGTGCGGTAGGCTCTCTGAGAGACTGGGGTGTGACAGTTCGTAATGATTTTGTGTGTGACCATGTCAGTTCTACCAAAGTCATGTGGGTGTTGACTAAACACGTCAGCAAAAGAAGTCAAAGTGTCCGTCAGTTGTGTTTTCTGCAATGGCGTCAGGTCTGAATCAGTGTCATCTATAATAGGAGTTGCACCCGGACTGTCAGGTATCTGTCTATTAACATTACCAATAGAACCATCCATAATGGTGAACTCACTCTGGCCCCCTGCCAAGATAGCATGAAAATGTCCCACCTGTGTACCATCATGTAGCATAACTTCACTATGTGAAACATTAGCCACTTTCACACAAATAGAACCGTGTTCTACCCTCGCCACAGTCCATGCCATACCAGTAGAAGACTGATCGGTATAATGTGGTTCGAACACACCAATGTAACCATTAGGTAAAAACCCTTTGAGGGGTACATCAAGATTAGCTGTGATGACCCTCTCTGACATAGCCGGAATGGCAACCGTGGACGCCACTGTCACCGCAGTCAGGCAGGGAATGTACAAATGTGGACTAACTAGTGGTACAGCTGTACCAGCTACATTGCATGTCATGGTGCGAGTGTCAACAGTAATGCCATTTGCCACCATAAAGTCCCAACCTAAAATGATTGGTTTAGTACAGTTTCTGACAACTTGAAGTGTATGTGTCATGGGCTCACCTGCAATACTTAGGTTCACATAAATGGAGCCTACAGAGTCAAGGGGATCACCTGTGACCCCAGTGAGAGGGATAAACCGTTTCATAATGGGTTTTCTCTGAAGAGCAGGTGTAGCCATTCTAAAAGTCTCACTAATAATAGAAACGTCAGCCCCTGTGTCAACAAAAGCATGCACCACAGTGTCCTCAATAACAACTGACACATATCTTTTGTCTACATCAGTCACACACAAGCTGTCAGTAGTACCTGTGTCAGGGTGAATGTCGTTGTCCGTCTGGGCCAAAGAGAAGTTGGTAGCTGACAATTTGCCCTCATTGTCAGCTACTTGTAGTTTCCCTGCTCCCGGTATTGACGTGCAGGGGACTGGAACCGTACCCGGGCTGGACTGGGAGAGCGATGAAGGCGGCCACTTTCATAGCGGCCCGGAGAGCGATCACGGCTAGCATAGCCCCTGGTTGGAGCGCTGTAGCCCTGCGAGTAGCGTTCAGATGAGCCAGTTCGAGCAGGTGACTCCCGTCGGTCGTGTTCCTCGTCATGGGATGTGCGGAAGAAGCTGCGGCGATGTGTGTTCCGGTCGTCCGATGAGTCTCTGCGGCGTGGAGGTGACAGATGGTAGTCATCCGCTGAATATCTGCCCTCACCTCGTCCAGCCGAAGCGGAGCTCCGATGACGAAATCCATAATCCCGCCTGTCCTGTCGATAGCGTCCTCACGCTGGCGGTCAACCGTCATTTATAGCTGTTGAACTTTTTCTGCCAGCATTTCGATCGTCTTTGCCATTTTCTTGAAATCATCCCCCGTAGCTGAGTGGACTCCTTGAGGAGCAGGTGAAGGGAGCTGAGTAGACCACCCAGGTGAGACAGCAGGGTAAGCTGGTGTAGAAAAAGACTGCGCCAGAGCTGAGGATGTGAACACTGTAGTAGCTTTGTGAGCAGCTTCAATTTGAATTGCAAACTGGATGGCAGTCTCCAATGTTTTAACCCCCTGCTCATGACATCTCAGGGCCAGTTTACACGGCGCGTATTTTGAGTGTAACCGCTACTTTCTCTTTGCGACTTTGCTTATCGCCTACACGACGCTGCTGGCCCCCCTCTTTGACTCCGATACTTTTCTGATCCTGCTCTCAAGGTGGAAGTTTTTCGCTGACCCCCCGTTGATAATGTAAACATCTCCCACGGAGCTTTTGTTTGAACACATGCACGCAGCACGCACGCGCAGACAGCCGGCATTTTAACAATGGCGGTGGACTGGACAGTGGACACACGCACCACTTTCTGAACTACAGCTGATGGAATATATTTTGATTCTCATATTTAATTATTCTACACCTTACCTGCATCTGTGTTGGAAGAGAGCCAGCTGCCTGGATCCAGTTGTCTGTTAACGAGGCAGTCGGACATTTCACGTGTCACGCTGCACTATAACATACTAAATGTGCTATATATTAACAGTTTAACAATAATAAACAGTATTTATGTTAGCGTGGGAGATATTTAAATTTATCTGAGCTAAATGAAGCTATCTGGACTCGTTACGTCATGCCTAACATGCTGCTGAAAATGAAGACACCAGGTTGATTTTTAATTTATTTATTTATTCAACACCACAAACTCATGTCACAAACACTGAGAATTAAATTGAACACTTTTAAAAACACGTTAACCGAACTTTAATGAACTGGACTCTGTTGTTTTCATCCTGGTGGAAACTGGACCCAGATCCGAACCGCCGGTCCGCTTCGTGGAACAGCTTCGACCTCGCAGGAAAAAAATAAAAATAAAACCTCAGTTGGTTGTTCTGTGATCGAACTAAACACAAGGAAACATTATTAAGAACATGGTTTACCTTGTAGCGCTGCTGTAAATCAGCTTTACGGGGAGACCACCAAGTCATTGGTTCAGGTATGTTGATGACACCTGGGTTAAAATTAAATCTCAGGAAGTCCAACATTTCACTGATCACATCAACTCTGTGGATAAATATATCAAGTTCACACGAGAAGATGTAAGAAATGGCAGGTTGGCTTTCTTGGACTGTGAGGTCTCAGTTTCTGATAGAGGAAATTTGCAAACTGAGGTGTACCGCAAACCCACCCACACAGACCAGTATTTACAGTTTGACTCCCATCACCCTCTGGAGCACAAGTTAGGAGTCATCAGGACTCTGTACCACAGAGCAGACAGCGTCCCCACTAACGCAGGAGCCAGACAGAAGGAGAAATCACACACAAAACAGGCTCTAGAGAAATGTGGATATCCTAACTGGGCCTTCCTGAAAGCAGAGAAGAAACCCAAACAGGACTCCAGCCAGCCATCAGGTGAAAAGAAGGAACCCAGACCCAGACCAGTGGCCATTCCATATGTTGCAGGGGTTTCAGAGACATTGAGACGTTTATTTTCTAAACACAACGTCCCAGTGGCTTTTAAACCTCAAAATACATTACGGCAAAAACTGGTTCATCCCAAAGATCCAGTCCCCCGGCAAAAACAGAGTAACATTGTGTATGCTGTTCAGTGTCAGGAGGGCTGTGATCAGTCTTATATCGGGGAAACTAAACAGCCACTGGCCAAAAGGATGGCCCAGCACAGAAGATCAACATCATCAGGTCAGGACTCTGCAGTCTACACTCATCTCCAGGCCAGCGGTCACTCTTTCAGGGATGAAGATGTTCACATCCTTGATAGAGAGGAACGATGGTTTGAGAGAGGAGTAAAGGAGGCCATCTTTGTGAAAAGAAACCGCCCATCATTAAACAGGGGTGGAGGCCTCCGAGTTCAACTGTCCCCCTCCTACAATGCTGTGATTGCTGGTATCACTCAGCCCTCTGTGAATAGCAAACAACCATCAGGGTGCTAACGATCCATTGTTAGGCTGATGGTCCTCCTTGATCATGTGAGCAGCTGGTTTCAGGCTGTCATCAGCCAACTGGTTGTGTAACACTGTGAGAGGGTGCTATTTATAAGACTGAGCTGAACCCAGCACCTCAGACTGAGGAAGTCTTTCGGACGAAAGACGAAACGTTTCTACAATTTTTTGCTTTGTTTTGTTTTTTTTGTTTTTTGAATGTCCAGAGGACCAGACTTAGCTTTTTTAGATTTTTCTACCTGGATTATTGAGCATGCATCAGGGTGTAAATCAGCTGTTTCTCACGGACTAAAGTCAGACATGTTGACGCGGTTCCGGTCCAGTCAGCAACTGGTGGGCAGCTTGCTAGATGAAGCGGTCCACTTGGTGTCAAATCTGTTGACTCTTGTCCAAATTCCAGCTTTAACTTGTTGTTAACTTGTTGATTCACCTCATTCACTTATGCATGCTCACAACCACACACAAATGGATGCAGGGATGTATAGTAGATGTATGTAGATGGGTATATAAATGAATATAAATATATATGTATGTATATTGTATATATATTTGTAGGTATGGGTATGTGTATTTATAGAAATATTTGCAAGGTCATGAATATTATCAGTCTTTATGCTTGTATGTTTCGTTGTTGTGTTCTGTCATGTGCTTTGCAGGATTGTGGACGGAGGTTTGGTGTGTTTGCCTTGTGCTCTTTCTGTGGACAATTGTTGTTTTGTTGTTTTGTTTTGTTGTCTCACTTTCTCTTTTCTTTCTTTCTCTCTAAAAAAAAAAAAAATACATATTGGAGTGAGAGGATGGCTATAAGGTGTGAAGGGAGGCCATCTATAAATGGAAAAAAAAAAAAAAAAAACTTGTTGACAACAACTTGTAGTAGCTGAACTTTTAGCCAGAGAGGAAAACAGGCTGCCTCGTCTGCTCTGTTTACCCCAGGCAGCACGCGTGCGCAGTAGTGAAGGTTCCAAAAATCACAGCGCCATCTAATGGCCCAGCATGGTAACTACAGTAAAGTCATGAGGACGGGGGGTGGGGGGGAGAGAGTCGTATCCACAGAATTCGCCCATGTCAACGCAAAACTTTCAACCTAATTAACATACCCAAAAGTTCCGTTTCCCCCACACAGTGTCCGTGTAAACAGGGCCTCAGTTGGAGGTATGGGTCAAGTCCAGCAATAAAGCGTCTAAACTTTTCTCCCTGTTTAGCATCATCGCCATAAGTTGGAAAAGCTTCCTCGACCAAACGGCAAATTTCTGCAGCGAACACAGGAAGAGCTTCACCAGGAAGGCGACTGCGTGCATTAATGTAGCTTTGGAAAGTCAACAAATAAGCAGTTTGTCCAAAAACGCTCTTCAGCTTCTCTTTTGTGGCTGAATAGTCTGTTTTAACTGCATCAGATAGACTGTCCCAGTAACTAAAAGCAGCTCCCCCCAAGCATGTAGGTAACAGTTTGGCCAAACTATCCTCATTAGCATCAGGATCAGCAGCAACAGTCACTTCGAAACGTCTGCACCATTTTGAAAAATCTTCTTTTCCATCCCCCACAAACACGTGGCTGTACTGTGGCCTGGCACAGCCAGCAGCAGAATGAAAAGGTAATTGTTCCCAAAAATTACTCTCCATAACTGAGTATTGGTCGTTGTAACTAGCAGCAGAAAAAAAAGAGAAATGGAGGAGAAAAAAAGTCCGTCCTCAGCAGCAGCTAAATGCGCCTATCAGCATGTGCAACATTAGCTATCTGGCTAATAGCATGCTAAGCATGTGCTCACCACTCCAATCGCTGAAAGCGTCCACAAACCCGCTGCCACCAGTGTAACACCACCGCGTGAGGTGGAGAAGTGTCACAAACACATCCGAAGGTCGTGGGGTGGAGAAAGAGTAATCACGCTGAAAGGGAATAGCTTGGCTGCACGAACTTTATTCAGCTCTTCAATACAACGTCATTCCCTCATGAACGCAGCCCGCGTCTGTGGCAGTTTCGCCCGCTCAGTCTGAACACACCCCAAAAACCCACGAAGAAGAAATCTCTTAAAGACACAGTAACCTAAATACATAACTGCACAAATAAATCATCTTACATCAAAACAAATCAAAATAAATCATCTTACACTAGCAACAAGCAGATCCCAATCGGTCTTTTGCAGACACGTGACATTTTGCACTCCCGGTCGCCATATTGGGTGGAGACCGGTTCATTTAAACAGAGGAAGTCCATGCCTTAGCTGCTACCTCGTAAGGATCAATGTTGTTAATTGAAGCTAACTTCACCATGTAACGTTCTCTGGCTTCAAGGTTGAGTTTCTCTCTATAAGGCTTCTGCTCATTTTTATATTTAGTTTGCATTTTGCTGATGTTATTGTTCTGTATCGCACTGTGTTTAACATGGACTTCCTCTATTTAAATGAACCGGTATACACCCAACATGGCGACCATAAGTGCAAAAAGACATGAGCCGTGACGTCACGTGCAAAAGACTGATACAGTAGTTTCTCGTTTATCATGGGGGATCTGTACTCTGAAATCCTGTGATAAGTGAAAAACTGCAAAGTAGATATAGTAGTACAAGTATTAGGTAGTAGTTAATTTAAACACTCTAAAAGAGCACAGAAGGTCATGATTTTCAGCTCTCTGCCTGCTCTCAGCCACGGCTGCACTTTGCACACTCAACCACCACTTCTCCATAGCAGAATGGAGATCACAGAGGAGGACAGGAAGTGTCAGGAGAATATTTCTCCTGCAGTATGGGCTGCAGGTGCAGCAGGTGCTAAATAATTTACAATAATTTGTTTAAAATAAAAATTCCATGCTGATATGTTGCTCATTCATCAATCAGCCAATTGTGTGTCATGTCCAATCTTATTTTGAAAAACTGCGATAGAGCGAATCCGTGAAAATGAAACGCAAAGTAGTGAGGGACTACTGTACAGTACACCCAGCCAGGTTGTCATATTTTAAAGTTTGCAGATGATACAGTAGTGGTTGTATGCATCACAAACAATGATGAGTCCAGCTACAGGCAGGAAGTGGAACATCTTTTGAGCTGGTGCAGGAAGAACAAACTCCACATCAATGTGAATAAAACAAATGAGATGATTGTGGATTTCAGAAAGTGCAAACACACCCCCACACCCACCCCCTGCACATAGGAGGATCTGCGGTGGAAGTGGTCTCCAGTTACAAGTACTTGGGTGTGCACCTGAACAACAACCTCAGCTGGGGCAACAACACCACCAGTCTGATCAAGAAAGGTCACCAGAGACTCTACTTCCTCATTCGGCTGAGGCGAGATGGTCTGGGAAGCTCAGTCCTCACCTCCTTCTACAGGTGTGCAGTGGAGAGCATCCTGTGCTCCAGCATCAACGTGTGGCATGGAGGCTGCACAGCTGCAGAAAGAAAAGCTCTGCAGAGAGTGGTGAAGGCTGCACAGAAGATGTTGGAGTCAGTCTCCCCACCATCACAGACATTTACACCTCCAGATGCAGGAAAAGAGCCACCTGCATCATGAAGGACCCCACTCACCCAGCACACACACTCTTTGCCCCGGTCCCCTCAGGAAGGAGGTTGCGGAGCCTTAAGTGTAGAACCACCAGACTGAGGAACAACGTCTACCCTGAAGTTTTTAGACTCTTTTTTTTTTTTCAATAGTCAAAGTCAACTTTATTGTCAGAACTGCAATATGTACAGGACATACACAGGATTGAAATTGCATTTCTCTCTCAGTCCCTCGGTGCAACAGTAACCATTTAAACACTAAACAATTAATAAACAAGCATAAAATGAAATAATAAAAGTTTAGTACTGTCCTGAGTTTTTTTTTCATAGTAGTTTTTCATAGTAGTAAAAAAGTATAAAAAGTTTCACCAACACCAAAACACCAACATTTAATAAACATAATCATAAAATGAAATAGAGTGTAATACTGTCCTGAGTTTTTTCATAGTAGTTTTCCATAGTAGTATAAAAGTATAAAAAGTTTCACCAACACCAAAAATGAAATAGAGTGTAATACTGTCCCGAAGTATAAAGTATAAAAAGTATATCTATAAAATAAATGAAGGTTCTGGCATTTGACATTTGTAAAGAGTGACAAAGCAGCATATGGGGTTAATGTACACAGTATATGTATGAGGTAGTTGATATTGGTATAGAAACAAAGTGGCATTATGCAATAAGGCTAGTAAAAAGAATATATACTGTATATCAGCAGTAGTGTAGATATAAAAAGTCTAGATGTAAACAGTAGTAATAAATGTAAACAGTATTAATAAATGTCAACAGTAAATGTAAACAGTAGTATGACTATAGGCAGTAATGTAATACAAACATTAGTGCAAATATGAGAAGTTAATCCCTAACCAGAAA
The DNA here is from genome assembly GCA_038048925.1 of Garcialebias charrua. Lineage (NCBI taxonomy): Eukaryota > Metazoa > Chordata > Actinopteri > Cyprinodontiformes > Rivulidae > Garcialebias > Garcialebias charrua. The sequence continues at coordinate 25,682 of JBBPBX010021251.1, forward strand.
AATCACTGTAATGACACTTTAATTAGGCCCGAGCAGCGAAGCGTTGTGAAGGCCTATTGTAATCGTAGTGTTTATTATTGGGATTGTCACTTTTTCTGTGCTGCTGATTATCTATGCTGCTGATTTCTTACCTTAAACTGCTGTATTCATACCCATCTGCTAACAACAGGCTCATGTTCAGGCTGCTGTTTAATCCACCTTATTATTCAAGTCAACTAATTTTATACATATAGCGCCAAGTCACCACAGAAATCATCTCAGGGCACTGAACAGAAACATTCATATATAAAAATTATAATTTAACATTATTCATCTGAGGAGCAGACTGCTTTGAATTTAGCTCCATCACAGAACTCTCATCTTAAGCAAGCATGAAGACAACAGTGGAAAATTAAAAAACATTCAATACAAAAAAACAAGTGGAACAACTGTGGAAAGGAACAACTCCCTCATGAGAAAGAAATCTTGAGCAGAACTAGACTCAGGACAAATGGACATCTGCTTCAACCAGCTTATTATACTAATAATTATATTACATTTTTAATGTTTAGCATATATCTTAGATCCTTGTATACTGATTCTTTTTATACTTTATACTTTTGGGTGTAACTCGGACCTTGAGTACACAAGTTTGTTCCACCTCATGCACCACATGTGATGCAAATGACAATAAAGAAACATGAACCTTGATATCACATTTCAGTTATAGACACTACAGGTAAATGTGACTTCTGTGGCAAATAGGAGCCTATAGACCATATTTAAATGTGCAGTACCTGCAAAAAAAAAAAAAACATGGAAAAACATTCAACGGATTGACAGTCTCAATAAAATGAAAGTGACGTTACATCCTATTAAATCCATTCATTCATTCAACCTTTATTTAGTCAGGTAAATCTCATTGAGCCTCGAGGGCTCATTTACAAAAGCGACCTGCTACAAACTAAGAATGATGAACAGCAATGGTAGAATTTCCTTGAACAACAAACAACAGAAAAAAAATCATAGGAGAGAAATACAAAGTGAAATGCAAAGTATCAAAACTAACAAAACATTATAAGGTAGATGTACAAAATCAAAGACAGGAACATATCTGCAATGGTTTTTGCCAGGTTTCCAAAAGATTCTGAAAACCATTTAGAGAAGTCAAGGTCGAGAGCTTCAAATCTTTTTGTAAGATATTCCAGGAAGCAGGAGCAGAGTAGGAGAAGGCCCTTTTTCCAAGTTCAGTCCTCACTGACGGAACACTGCAGGTAATCATGTCCTGAGAGCGCACGCTGTAGCTGCACTCACGTAAAGACATGTAGGAGGAGATGTATGAGGGCAGCAGACCAAGAAGTGATTTAAAGATGAAAATGTACCAGTGGAAGAGTCTGCGTGAGGTTAATGATGTCCAGTTAACCAGTGAATACAGGGTGCAGTGGTGGGTACGATAATCACAGCCAGTTATGAATCTTAGTGCACCATGATAGACAACATCCAACATCTGCAGGGTGCTTGTAGGAGCATTCATGTAGAGAATGTCACCGTAATCAATGGAGGGAAGGAAAGTCACAGATACAAGGCGATCTGTTTCTGAAAAAGAAACCCAGTTTAACTTTCAGTTTCTTTACTAAGTTTTCCACGTGGAGTTTAAAAGAGAGCTGTGAATCGACCAGGATACCCAAATGTTTATAGGAATCAACAAACTCAATAGGGACACCCAGAGCCCTATATAGAGAGAGTTGCGACACTCTTTGTACTCGCCGCTAGGTGGTCACGTGGTTCATGCAGCTCTCAAATGTTCCAAACAGCTCGTCGCTGCCAGTCAGTTTGAGCAGCTACTGGCGCAACAGAACACAAAATTCTACTTTTCTTACATTGTCCGGTGTCTTTCAGTAATTATTGAACAGTAACAAACTGATTACTTAACTGATTACTGATTATTTCACTGACTATGCGTTTTATTAAAGTCTTTTTAGACGTGGCAGATGTATTTCTCATTACAGTGAAACGAAACTGTAAACACATTTGTTTGGAAAAAAAATGTCTATGCAATACAATGATCAAAATAGCCATTTCAACAGTGTTTTATAATGTTACACATGTAAAAAAAAAAAGAAGAAAATAGAGTAACACTTATTAGAAAGCTAGTTCTGATGTTCTGTGCATGAGAATGATCTACCTTGTCCTCCATGCCATCAGTATCTGCTCCAGCTTACCTTAGATCTGGGATGAAGTCTTCATTTCTGCACATTATATAATTGTTCTATTTGTTTTTTTTTTATTAGCAACTGAGTACCTGGATAACAGAGTTGATTGTGCTTGTAGCCTGACTACTACTGTAAAATTGTAATTCACTGATTAAAATGTTACTGTTTCTAGTTATAATCATAACAGATGACAAAATAAGTGTTAATTGTGTAAAAATAAATTACAAAACAATTATAAAATATGTAAAATGTAAAACAAGCTTTAATGAAGTACATTTACTACTATTGTTTATTAATTACATCATATCAAGTCAGCAGGTGCAACATCACCATCATCACAACAACACAGACTGAGTGCTGTAAATTTAATCTGCAAAAACATTTTCAATCAGGGCTCAAAATATTTATACTATTTATTAATTACATACAGGAAGCACAACAAGATGGAAGCAAGTGGTGTCTTACCATTTCAGTGGCAATTCTACCAATGGGTCAAATTATAAGCCAATCATTCTAGAAATAATTGAAAGAGCAGCTTCCATAGGCCTTCTCGTGCTAAACATCACTACTGACATGAGCAGTGCTAACAGAGCGATGTGGCGGGCATTTGGAGTGGGCCACAACAAAACATCTGTCCAACACCCAGCAAGACCAGATAAAAGGCTTTACTTCATGTCCCACATCTGGTAAAGAATTTGAAGAGTGCCCTGGTTCGTGGACAGACTTTTATAATTCCACCAGACATTGTGCTAAATGAGGGACTTCAACACAATGAAGTTTCACTTGATTCAATGAAAGATATGGTTGAATTTCAGGAAGAAATGCCTTTCAAAATTGCATCAAATCTTACAAAAAACTCTTCAGCCAAGTCATTTTAAGAAAATGAAGGTGGAGCCTGCAATGCATGTTTTCAGCAAGTCAGCAAGTGCAGGTGTGAAATATATGGTGGAGCAGGAGCAGCAGCGACGTCCCTCCAACCTAACAACAGCCTGGTTTCTGGAGCAGGTGAACCACTGGTTTGATCTGATGTCCTCTCGCCACCCCGTGTCTTCTGGCAGAGTTCCTGGACATTAAGGAGACATTTCACAGTCCTGGCCTAAGTGTGGAGCAGCTGATTGGAAACACAGGTCCTTCTGAGTGATTTCATCAACAGTGAAACCTGTATTCTGTACCATCTTACAGGGTACATAGTAAATAAAGTCATCAAACATTCAAACATCTGTGATGGATGCTCAAGTTCAAATAAGCAAAAATGATGAGACTCTGGAAGGAGAGCATGGTACCTTACTGACACTGAAGGAATTCAAACCAGGAGTCCTGTGTCGGCCATCACATGAAGCCTTCAGTCTGGTCCAGAAAGTTGAAGGGCTTTTCAGAACAAGGACCAGCCAAACCCTCCCTGAATAAAAAGAAATTACAGATGTTACCTGATCGCACAGACACAGCCATAGAGAAGGATGCAGGAACACTCTTTCTTTGTTTTGGGTCCGTGTTGAAAACACTGTTGTTTTAGCCAAAGATTTAGCTTGGTCCGGTTGTTGGTGCAGCCGCGAACAGCACAGCAGGTACCTGAACCCCGGTAGGACATTTCAGTAAACGTTCCGTTTAAACAAAAGCTGTGTTTGCTCCGATAAAATGAATGAAAATAACTTTCAAAAACACCCGCGATCCATACTCCACCTATGGAATACAGGCACTTCCGGTGTCGGACAGGAAGTACAATGCACATTCGCTTCTACAGAGACACCTCCAAGAATACTGTGGATAGATGCTTTTCACATGACGTAGCGACCTGTAGATCACGTGACCAAATCGCCATTTTGTTGGCGGAAGTAGCCGAGTGTTCAGTGTGTGTAGACGCGCCGGTTCGTTTCTTTGTTGTTGGATTACTAGTAGTTTTGTAGCAATCATGGTCCAAGGTTGCGTTGTCGTTCGCTGCAACAACCGTGCTGGTTGCGGTGATGTGAAGCGGTCCTTTTTTTAAATTCCGAAGGTCTTAAAACACCAAGGAGAAGCAACAGAAGAACTATCAGCAAAGTGACGTGACTTGTGGCTGGTGAGAATCAATCGCAGGGATTTCAGCCCATCCAAAACTAGCTAGAAGTAAACTTAAAATACAATGGCTAAGCTCCCTAGCTATCCACAAAACAGGAGAAAACAGGTTGGAACAGAAATGGCAGAGAACCCCTACCAGCTTCCCCTGTGAACAGAGAAAAAACAACATTAGTTAGGCACTCACAAACTATACCAAAAGTGCTCACAGCAAGATCAGTTAAGTTTTATCAAACCACACAGACAAGATCACAGCAGATCAAGGCCCAGACAAAAGGGACCTGACATCTTTGGCATGAAGCTCTTTATGGGGTGGCTGACGAGCTCAAACACTTTTCACCTGTGGCAGCCAGGTAGAACTGAAAAACAATAGGAGAGAGAGAGGGCTCCCTCAAGAAAAGAGAGCCCTTAGAGGTCAGTGACCGTAACAACAACGTGGGTCCAATTTTTTCTTATCATATTTATATGCATAACATTCAGATCCAAAAGTTCTCATTTTAGACAGATCAGGTTTCTTTCCTGTTAACATATAATATGGAGTCTGCTCAACACGTCTGTTGTAACATCTGTTTCGTATGAACATCTGTTTCGGATAATTGCAGCCGTCTGAACTGCATAGGTCCATAAATTTTTAGGCAGATTACTCTCAATTAGCATGCATCTTGCCATTTCAAAGACAGTTCTCCATGTTCTCTCAGCTGTCCCATTCTGATGGGGAGAATAAGGAGCTGAAGTTTCATGTCTAATAGCATTTTGACTAAGCAATGATTGGAACTCTTTAGATGTAAACTCAGTTCCATTATCTGATCTTATACACTTTATTTTCCCATAAGGTGCCACATCTGCTATAAACTTTTCTGTTCCTTTCACAGTATCACTCTTAGCTTTCAAAAAATAGGTAAATATAGCACCAGAATAATCGTCTGTGAAAGCTAAGGAATATCTAAAACCGTCTTTAGCAGCTGGTTCTATTGGTCCAGCCAGATCTGCATGTACAAGATCTAGTGCATTTTTAGCTTTTTCATCAGGAACTCTACTCCTGGTCTGAGCAAATTTACCCTGTATGCATATTTCACATTTTAGATCAGGTTTTTCAGTTTTACCTCTAATTTTCATTCCATCTGCAACACCTTCCAACTTTGACACATCATCATAATTACAGTGACCTAATATTTCATGCCACGTCTGGATGTCATAGCAGGCATTGCACTCATCAACGTCATGATCAAAGGTATTTAAATAGAACATTCTATCATAAACATCAATATCAAAAACTGTACCATTTTTATGGATGAGTCGATTCTGTCCCTCTTTGAAGATGACTGTTGCTCCATGGGCAGTTGCAGCTTTAACAGAAAATATATCCTGGGAGAACGACGGCACGTATAATGTATCCATCAACATTATCTCCACAATTCGGCCGTTGCTGTCTCTCAGACGAACTCTAGCGGTGCCTTTCTTCAGTGCGATCCCACTGGCCCTCTCGCCGTCAGCCAACTCCAAAATATGGCTTTGAGGCTTAAAAGTCAAGTCGAAATCCTTGAACTTTGCAGCGTCTGTCACAATGTGCTTTGTTGCACCAGAGTCGACCATGAGACCCTTCACCTTCGTGCCGTAGATCTGGGCGTCGTTGGTTTGCTTCACCCTGAAAGCGAACGTGTGGTCCTCCTCATCCATCGCTTGTTTAATCTTGTCTCCTCCTTTCCGCCGACAATTTACGTCTTTATGCGTGGCGCTCTTGCAGAAACCACACCACTGTTTTGGCTCTCTGCGCTCGCCTGAGGTTGAAGAACAATCCAGGGCTTTGTGCCCTCTCTGGCCACAGCTGTAACAGGTGATTTTTGATTTCCAGTTGTCTCTTCCTTTAATTTTCATCACACTGTCTTCAGTTGAGCCAGCAACACATAACTTTTCTGTGCTCTCATAGCTTCTCAACTTCGTTTTAAATTGTGCAAAAGTTAATTCTTCATCACTCTGTGTAACATAAACAGAGAATGGTTTGAACTCATCAGGCAGTCCTTTTAAAATCATTGCTGTCAACAGGCCATCACTCAAAACTTCTCCTGCATTACGCAGCGCCGTGATTGCAGTTTCTGCCCGGATAATATAGTCAGTGACGTTTTCATTGACACCTTTCTGTAGAGATGTCAGCTCCGTGTACAGACTGATCACTCTTGGCTTACCAGAACCAGCATAGTGGTCTCTGAGGATCTTCAAGGCTTTTCTGCCATCATCTGCAGCATCTCTCATGACAAGAGAAAGACTTTTATCATCCAAGACTTGAATTAATTCAGCATATGCTTCTTCATTTTTGGTGGCGTCTTCTTCCACCTCATCGGGTACGCCCCTCAGTAATATTGTGTCCTTCAGCCCAAGCAGACGTAAGTGGGCTAAAAACTTTGTCTCCCACAACTCGTATTTCTTTTCATCTCCATCGAAGCATAATCGGTTCCATCGGCTTCCAAACTCCCTCCTGGGCCCATAACCTGTTGACGCAGCCATCGTTTGAAGCAAGGGTTGGAAATGCCGGATAATGCCGGAGGAAAACACAACACACCATCAGTTGCATTTGGCCTGAGTGAGAAGATGCGCTCATCAGAGCAGCTGGCCTTTTATTAGCAGATTGCATCCTCCTGTGTAAGTCTCCGCCCACAACAGGAAGTCAACAAGAACATAGAATAAAACTCAACAGCTGCCCTTTTGGCCCATCCATCCCCAGCGGCACAAATAGCTTTAACAACAGACACATCTGATGTTGCGGTGGGGGCTGTGTTAGAACAGCAGGTTTCCGGGGTTTGGCAGCCGCTTGCATTTTTCAGCCGTACGCTGCGGGACAATGAGCTGAAATACAGTGTTTTTGACAGAGAGTTGCTGGCGCTTTACCTGGCCACACGCCATTTCAGGTTTTTCCTGGAAGGCCGCCAGTTCACTGCATACGTTGACCACAAACCCCTGGTGTTTGCTATGTCAAAAATTTCTGACCCCTGGTCTGCTCGCCAGCAACGCCACCTCGCAGCGGTGTCTGAATTTACTACAGACATTCAGCATGTGGCTGGAAAATCCAACGTGGTGGCCGACTGTCTCTCCCGGGTGCTGATCTCTCCCGTGTACGTTGGCATCGATTTTTCTGCTATGGCTGCGGACCAACGTAGCGACGCAGAAATACTCGAGCTCCAGTCCGGCCCCACAGGCCTCGAGTTGGAGGAACGGCAGGTGAATGACGGAGGTCCTCTCCTGCTCTGTGACGTTTCTACTGGCAGGCCCCGCCCTCTGGTTCCAGTTTCATGGCGACGCCGCGTTTTTGACTCCTTACATTCCCTTTCTCATCCAGGTGTTAGAGCCTCTGTGAAACTGGTCAGTTCAAAGTTTGTTTGGCCCGGTCTGCGTAAAGCAGTTAAGGAGTGGGCAGCAGCGTGTGTCCCATGCCAGCGTGCTAAGGTTAACAGGCACACCAAAGCACCTTTGGAACCTTTCTCCATTCCTGGTCGGCGGTTTGACCATGTGCACGTAGACCTGGTGGGCCCTCTGCCTCCATCACAAGGTTTTACTCATCTGCTGACTATGATAGACCGGACCACCAGGTGGCCTGAGGTGGTTCCTCTGACATCCACAACATCTGCAGTGGTGGCCCGGGCATTTTTGTCTACCTGGGTTGCGCGTTTTGGCCCCCCTTCAGACATTACATCGGACAGGGGCCCGCAGTTTGTTTCTGAGCTTTGGTCTACCATGGCCAAGGGTCTGGGGACTAACGTTCACAGGACCACCGCTTACAACCCCCAAGCTAATGGTTTGTGTGAACGGTTTCACAGGTCATTGAAAGCTGCACTTCGTGCTGCATTGACCGGTGACAACTGGATTGACCGTCTTCCCTGGGTTTTGTTGGGTTTACGTACCGCAACCAAAGAGGACCTGAGCTCTTCCCCGGCTGAACTGGTTTTCGGTCAGCCTGTGCGCGTCCCCGGTGAGTTTTTACCTGAGGTACCCTCACCACAGTTCGCTCCACCGTTGCTCCATTTTTCACCTCAGGAGGCCCCTTTTCGTGTCCCCGGCCCGGTACACCATTGTTTACCGCAGTCATTTGTCCCTAAGAGTCTGGAGTCCTCTAAATTTGTTTTTGTCAAACACAATGCACACAGGACACCACTACAGCCTTTGTATGATGGACCGTTTCGGGTTCTTCAACCAGGTCCGAAACATTTCCTTTTGGATTTAGGGGGTCGTACTGAGACTGTCTGTATCGATAGGCTTAAACCAGCTCATGTTATGTCAGATGATCAGGTTGTTACGGCCCAGGCTCCTCGCAGGGGCAGACCTCCATCCACATTGCTAACGGACTGCGGTCCTCCTTCCAGAGACTCTCAACGACCATTGGAGCCCGAATCTTCTGCAGGCCCTCCTCGTCGCCCTCCGCTTCATCAGACTGGTTCTGCAGGGCCCAGGTTCAGCCGTTCTGGTCGTTTGATCAAACCTAAAATGCTGGACTAGTGATGGACCTTACTGGGTGTTCTGGGGGGGCGTGTGTGGTGGACCACTAGGGGGCTCTACTCACACCCAGTGGACCGAAGGCGTTACAGGATGTTTTATTGTGAAAGGTCCAGAGGACCGGATGTTGTATTGTGAGAGGTTTGATATATAAGGCGGTGTTGGGTGCTTCCCGCCAGTTTTTAGTAGGAGTTGATTAAAGTGAAGATCTGCATCCCGTCTTCTGTGTCGTCTCTTCACCACCTCCTACAGAACGTTACATTATGGAGTCAACCTATTTTTTCCATTTGTATTTCTGCTGAGATCGTGCTGCAGCAAGGAGTGCTCTGTTTTTCAGTGCCAAAGAGTAAAACTCTGAGCAAGACATTTCATAATTTAGACTGACAATGAGCTCACTTCTAATTAGTTCAGTAGAACATTTGTTTCGCACATCAGTCCACTTACTTTTCATGAAAGAGAAAATCCTTTCCACAAACCCAGTGGAAGATGGGATGCTGAGGACAAAGGATACAACAGCCTGGATGTTGGAGAGGTCAGCTGCCTGAAGAACTTGCATCCACTTCTCTGCTGTTCCCTGGGACTGCCACCTTTCTTTCTCCTGAGGTGAGGTGGTGAGGTGGTCTATCAGGCTGTTTGCAGTCACACATTCCTCATACAGCTCATCCATAGACATGTTTAGCCTGCCAAAAGGTGTTAAAGTTCATTAGTGACACATAGCCTAGGTTATGTAGTGATAAATAAATGGAAAAACGTGTATTGTTTATATTTATAATTTAGCATTGTATTTAAACTACATTTTGAAATGTATTTATTAATTTACCTATATGAACTGTGTTTTTTTAAAGATGGACAAGGTTGTATGTTTGCATAGTGTAAAGTAAATTCACAATTATGTATTTATTTGTACGTGTCAATTGTACACTTTTGTTTATAACTATCAATAATTAAACATGGTTCACCACTACACTGGAAATTATTGAATTTTTACCTGCCAACCAGGTGAAGACTTTCAGTGATCTTCTCCACTTCCTCAAAGGATATTTTTCCAGATGCCAGAGAGAGGGGCTGAAGGTGAAAGAGCCAGTTTTCCTCTGAGAAACCACTTCTGGACATAACTGATGGCAGTGTTTAAGAAGGCTGTAAAGTCCTGCCTGGCCACACCAGCTTCAGATGGCAAGAGACGCTGCAGCTTTTGTCTTGTTACGTAAACGTTTCTACAATTTTTTTTGTTGCTTTGTTTTGTTTTGTTTTTTGAATGTCCAGAGGACCAGACTTAGCTTTTTTTTTTAGATTTTTCTACCTGGATTATTGAGCATGTATCAGGGTATAATTAATGTTGAATAATTATTAGATACATTAATTAAAAAATTAATTCGAGGCCATGGTCTTGAGCCGGAAAGGGGTAGCATGCCCTCTCCGGGTCGGGGAGGAGGTCCTGCCCCAAGTGGAGGAGTTTAAGTATCTCGGGGTCTTGTTCACGAATGAGGGAAAACTGGAGCGTGAGATCGATAGGCGGATAGGTGCAGCGTCCGCAGTGAAGCGGGCGCTGTACCGGTCTGTCGTGGTGAAGAGAGAGCTGAGTCAAAAGGCAAAGCTCTCAATTTACCGATCGATCTACGTTCCCACCCTCATCTATGGTCATGAGCTTTGGGTTATGACCGAAAGAACAAGATCTCGGATACAAGCGGCTGAAATGAGTTTTCTCCGCAGGGTGTCTGGACTCTCCCTTAGAGATAGGGTGAGAAGCTCAGTCATCCGGGAGGGACTCGGAGTAGAGCCGCTGCTTCTCCACATCGAGAGGAGCCAGTTGAGGTGGCTCGGGCATCTGGTTAGGATGCCTCCTGGACGCCTCCCTGGTGAGGTGTTCCGGGCATGTCCCACCGGGAGGAGACCCAGAGGAAGACCCAGGACACGCTGGAGGGACTATGTTTCTCGGCTGGCCTGGGAACGCCTTGGGATTCCCCCGGAGGAGCTGCTCCAAGTGGCTGGGGAGAGGGAAGTCTGGGCCTCCCTACTTAGGCTGCTACCCCCGCGACCCGACCCCGGATAAGCGGAAGAAGATGGATGGATGGATGGAATTAAAAAATTACCAATCAGTGCTCTGTAAACGAGATAGATCGGGTTCCATGACATTTCCTGCCTAAAATCCTCTCCTCTGCAGCTGTCTCTCCTGCAGTATCGGTTCAGACTCACTTCCTGAACGGTAAGGTTCAATACGGTTGAATACCTAAATTAAAACCTGCTGGCTCTTGTTCATCACCAGAACTAACTTCACCTTCCAAAACTGAAGACAAATCGCTTAGATCAACTCTAGAAATGCTACACTCGTCTGATTCGACATGCTCCGTCATTAATATTTACATGCGCGTTGGAGCAGCAGTGCCTTCCCGTTTGCACGTCATTGATGACGTATGCGGAAATGCGCGGATTTCTAGGGGCGTGTCACAGCAAAAAAATTACCATAACTTGTAATGAAATTTTAATATATTTATAATTTATTTAGCAAAAACGAACATAGCTGAATGATATAAGATATATATGTTGTGACAAATATGCAAATTTCCAACATCATGTCACAATACCTTTAAACACACACACACAAAAAAAAAAAAAATCTTCATATTTTTATTACCGTAATTATGATGCGGTCGTGTAGCCGAAACGTCGTTAAGTCGAGTCGAGGCCGTCGTAACCCGGGGACCACCTGTATTTAAAAGTAGTATTGTACTGAAAAGAAAAACAGGAAACAAATGATACAACTCTCTCAACAGATGTTGATTGAGTTTATCTAGTAAAAAATAATGCACATATATACATCAGAATCAGGTTTATTGGCCAAGTATGTTGACACACACAAGGAATTTGTTTCCGGCTCTTCGTGTCTCTCTAGAAAGTGTCTCTCTAAAAATGCTAAAAACTATACAGATACTTTACATAAAAAAAATGTACAAATAATACACAAAATACAGAAGGATTCACATCACATGTGAATGGGTTGGGGGTCACGCTGATGGATGTCTGATGATCAGCTGTTGATGATGGTGATGGCCTGGGGGAAGAAACTGTTTTTGTGTCTGACAGTCTTAGTGGACAGAGATCTGTAGCGTCTGCCAGACGGGAGAAGTTGGAACATGTTGTGACCCGGGTGTGTGGAGTCTGTGATGATTTTTCCAGCCCGTTTCCTGGTTCTTGCGTGGTACAAGTCCTGAATGGAGGGCAGTGAAGCCCCAATGACTTTCTCAGCTGTCCTCACTGTTCGCTGCAGCCTGTTCCTGTCCTGCCTTGTGGCTGCTCCAAACCAGACTGTGATGGATGTACACAGGATGGACTCAATGACTGCAGTGTAGAACTGGATCAGCAGCTCCTGAGGCAGGTCCAGCTTCCTCAACTGGCGTAGGAAGTACAGTCTCTGCTGGGCCTTTTTGAGGATGGAGGTGATGTTGTGCTCCCACTTCAGGTCATGTGAGATGGTGGTTCCCAGGAACCTGAAGGACTCTACCGTAGACACGGGGCTGTTGAAGATTTTGAGGGGCAGCAGTTCTGGGGGGTGTCTCCTGAAGTCCACTCTCATCTCTACTGTCTTCAGTATGCTGGTGAAGATTCTCAGTCGTCCAGGACATGATAAAATCAAAAAAGGCGTTCAATACAGGATCAACTGGACTTTATTTGTTGCAGAAAACGTTTCGACTTCTGTCCAGAAGTCTTTTTCAATTCTGAATGAAAAACTTCTCGTTCTCACAGCTTCCATTCATTCAGTATTGAAAAAGACTTCTGGACAAAAGTCGAAACGTTTTCTGCAACAAATAAAGTCCAGTTGATCCTGTATTGAACGCCTTTTTTGATACTGTCTTCAGTGTGTTCAGCTCCATTTTGTTCAGGTTGCACCAGGACATCAGTCGTTCCACCTCCTGTCGGTGCGCAGACTCGTCGTCATCACTGATAAGTCCAATGACTGTAGTGTCATCTGCGAACTTCAGGAGTTTAACAGACGGGTCATTAGAGGTGCAGTCATTGGTGTATAGAGAGAAGAGCAGTGGAGAGAGCACACAACCCTGAGGGGCACCAATGCTGATGGACTGTGAGGAGGACATGATTTTCCCCAACTGCACCTGCTGCGTCCTACCTGTTAGGAAGCTGGTGATCCACTGACACATCATGGCAGGAGAAACAGTGATAGTATATTAATTAAAACTACTGGATAAAGGGAAAAGACTTATTTCCACTGTGGTCCAATGAACAGTGTACAGTATGTTGAAATTCTTCCCATGATTCCAGTTCATTGATAGAGTCCAGGACAACTCCTCTGTCATCCCCGTCACATGTTTGTTTTTAGCGACCCCTGCTGTCCGAGACTAAACATTGCTCACTAACCTGACGTCACGTGGGTTCCTGTGACGCACAGAAATTTTAAACTCTTGTCCTTCTCAGTGATGGCGGCTTCGTTTAGTCCTCTCCCTGCCAGCAGTAACAACAGATTTTACTTCACCCGACAACAAATCGAGAACAGTCCATCCCGGAGAGCAGGACTGGACCCTGACAAGGAGCTGTCCTACAGACAACAGGCGGCGAACCTGCTCCAGGACATGGGCCAGAGGCTCAATGTGTATCTTTTTATCACGAGCGCTGTGTCGCACCAAGCTAGCCTGAGCTAGCTGCGCTTAGCTTCTGGAGCCGGTTCGACGAGGAGCGTGGCTGCAATTTGTTGTTGTGTTGTTTTTCGACGGCTTTTTCTTTTTGTGTGATTGTCGTCAGTTTAGCGCAGTGTTTGTTGGTTTTAGTCCACGGAAGTTTGATGAGGTTCCCATCACATCAGCGGAGGAACGACTTGCTAACCGGGATGAAGAGGCCTGTGGTCTGCGGGCCTTCACTTCGTGAGCGTTAGCTCAGTGTACGGAAGGAAGGGTTTGGAAGTCATTAGTTTCTAAAATGCTGTTTCAGAGTTTCCAGAAAGCACGTTTTAGAATATTTAATCTGTAGTCAAGCTTATGTGTGTGATTTAAATGGCTTCTCTTTGCTCCAGCATGGTTTACAGCTTTTCTTCTTTCATCCACATAATTATATAAGATAAGGTGCTGATTTTAATGCTGTTTGCAGCATAACGTTTCTTAAGTGTGTACAGAGTAAATGTAAATCTGTGATTAACTGCAGGTCCTGTTGTCTTTGTAGCGTTCTCCATTTGTCTTTAACTTTGTGCCAGATCCCAACTCACCATAAATACAGCGATTGTCTACATGCATCGGTTTTACATGGTCCAGTCATTCACCAGATTTCACAGAAATGTAAGTACATTCTGACTGTTGTCTGCCTGCTTTTACGCAGAGTATACATTTTATATTTGTGAACTTTGTTATTTTTTTCTCTTTCCCCAGGTTATTTCTCCGGCCGCTCTGTTCCTCGCTGCGAAGGTCGAGGAGCAGCCCCGAAAGCTAGAGCATGTCATCAAGGTGGCCCACGCTTGTCTCAACCCTCAGGAACCGTCTCCAGATGTGCGCAGTGATGTAAGTGTTGGGAACACATGCAATCATTTGTGAAGATTTATGCAACTGAAGCTGTAAACTTCATAGATTCAGTCGTATGTAGGGATGCACCGATAAATCGGCCGGCCGATCGATCGGCTCCGATTTCTTTAATTTGGGGAGATCGGTGATCGGCCGATCTTTAAATGAGAAGCCGATTTTATCTACCGATTTTATCTGCCTCAGCAAAGGTTGGAAAATCCTGAAAATTTAGGGTGCATTTTGACCTTTTAACACCTGAAAATCGGTTATCGGCCAAAATCGGAATCGGCAGGTCAGACTTTCTAAAAATCGGTAATCGGTGATCGGCCAGAAAATTGAAATCGGTGCACCCCTAGTCGTATGCCTTCTCAATGTCTAATATCCATGTCGTGACACTTCTGCACTACTTTTTTTGTTTTTTTTTTTAATTACGGTAAGTATTTTTTTAAAATAACCAATACTGGCACAGATTTGAATTTTTTCGCTCATTTTTTTCCTTACAAGGTGGAACAGTTTGAGTTTTTTTTTTTTCTTATCATCTTTTGTTGCATGTAATCTGGGAGCATGTTCCTGACTGGGTATTTTGTTTAAAGATACAACTTTTAGATGTTGAGGTGGCTTGCTGTACGGGTTGAGAGAGCAAAAGACAAACGTGTCTTTCTATGCAGAGTTATGCAGGTGTTGTGATGTCTAGCAGTTATAAAACAAGAGTACTGTATTTCCTCTTCGTTTGTGGTTGTGATTATTCAGTCACTTATCTGTGAGGCTTCTTTGGCACTACAAAAATAAACTGGACCTAACAACCTGTGTTGGTGTACTTGTAGCTCCAAACGAAACCCATTATTATCAGAAAGTTTTTCAGATCAGTGGTCAGAAATGTTCAAAACCACAAAGTGTGTTCAGTATCTCTTGTGTAACGACAGTCAGAGGCCTCCCAGTGAGTAACGTGCCTGTCCTCTCAACCTCAGGCTTATCTGCAACAAGCCCAAGACCTGGTCATTCTTGAGAGCATAATTCTCCAGACCCTGGGTAAGTTTAGGAGCCGGGTCCATTTATTTTGCTCCAGAGACGCAGGACAGTAAATCTAACCGTGTCCAACTTTTGTTTACAGAAACCAAATGTATTTTGCAGCATAGGAAAATGACATTCATCAAATTCAAAGCACTTTCTGTTACTTATTTCAGCTTTATTTTAGCTCCTAACTCTTTATGTAACTGTGTCGTGGAAAAATTACATTCAGCATTTTTCTAACTTTCCACTTTAAATTTGAAATAATGATACAAATTTTCTGGATTTCAGGGGGTTTGCGTTTACGTTTTCCATGGAAACTGGATTTGTTGAAACTTAACTGATTCAAACTAAACAAAGATATTTTGACTTTTGCATTTGATTTACTAAATGTGTTTGACTTCTTTATTTTTTATTTCAGCTTTTGAGATCACAATTGATCATCCTCACACTCATGTTGTCAAGTGCACTCAGCTTGTTAGAGGTGAGTATCTAAGCTGAGCTTTGCATTTCTGCACAATTTTTTTATTTCCACACAAACTTTGGTGTTTTACAGGTTTTAATGTTATTTCGATTTTCTTTGTTCTGTTATTCCAGCCAGTAAAGATCTGGCCCAAACATCATACTTTATGGCAACCAACAGGTACAGCCATAGTTTTCTGTAAAAACAAAACAAAACCGTTTGCATTCTTTACAAGAGTGCTGGGTTTTCAGGGGTTTTCTTTTTGTTTTGAGACATTTCCAAAATGTTAATCCACTAAAAGATGTTTCCCCTGTCTCTTTTGTCTCTACTGGTTGTTTCCTCTTCGGCTGTAACCTGCCACACAGTCTACACCTGACCACCTTCTGCCTTCAGTATAGTCCACCTGTTGTGGCCTGTGTGTGTATCCATCTCGCCTGCAAATGGTCCAACTGGGAAATCCCGGTGTCTACGGATGGAAAACACTGGTGGGAGTACGTCGATTCCACAGTTACCCTCGAACTGTTAGACGGTATGTGTTTTAAATTAGGGCTCCTGCTTTTATATCGACTTCTTCACTAACTGGTCAACTATGTACTGTACAATGTTTATTTTTCTCCAAGTACTCTTAAAGGTTGGCTGACATGATTTTTGAACTTTTCATAAATTGGAACAACATATATAACTTTTATCATTCAACTATGTTCGTTGTTGCAAACAAAATGATAATTTAATGAAAATTTGTTTAAAAAGTGAGTTTAAAATTTGCGCTGTGTTTCTTCACGGGACATCCGGGTACTTCCGCTTGCTAATTTTGTGACTTCAGCGCAGGAATGTCTCCTAGAACGCCCCTTTACATAACAATAGCGCACAATATAGAAACTGACTAATTTAGCTATGTAAGTTTAGATTTGAGCGATTTGTCTTCAGTTTGGAAAGCCGAAGTTAGTTCAGGGGGTTGAACAAGAAACAGCAGGTTCTGCCTTACGTTCAGGTGGAGCGAGGGGGGCTCCTAGGGGGACAGCTTTGTTTGTTTAGACCAGTCTTGAAGAAGTATTTCATTTCGGGAAAGTGAAAAGGCTCACTTGTTCACCGATGATATTAGAACACCCAAATGCGACCCAACGTAACGGCATTTTTCAAGTTATATTAAAAAATTAATAGGCGAACGTGCA
>JBBPBX010021253.1:11848-42546 GCA_038048925.1 Garcialebias charrua
CTGCCAGGTAAAAAAAAAAAAAACTAACAAAAAAAGAAACTATATGATTAGTGGTACAGATGGCGGAATGGTGAAAATAAACAAGTGACAAATACATCATGACTAATAGTAAAAGTTGAAACTGAATATACATTTAATGAAGTGTCTGTGCACTTCTAGATGTTTGCAACTGATTGCTCCATCCATGAGGAATTGTTTTCTTTCATCTTATTTGTTGGCTTTTAGTTGCCAGTTGGAGGCGGAGAAGTGCAGCCGCAGAAAAGAGCTAATTTGAGCAACAGAAAAGCACAAACATAAAAAAGAATTAAAAAAATAATAAAAAACAGACCTTAAGAGCTTGAGGTAATAAGTTCTGGGTCAACAGGATCTGTGGATTTCAGGGCCATGTAGAGTCAGGTGAGTAAGGAAGCAGAGTTTAGAGCTGGGGTTGCTGAGAAAGTGGTCGTGGGAGGATGAGACACAAATGCAGAAAGTGGTAATACAATCAGAGTCTTGTGGATGAGCCTTTTGAATAGTTTGACAAGTTATCATTACATGTTATTTGAAATAAAATAGCTTCAACCTTTGAACTTCAGTTTTGATTTCAGACTGCTGCAAAGTATAATTACTTAGAGCAGTTAACTTTTCTTTGAGGTTAAAAAAAATACTCAGGTAAACACCCAATGCTTTTTTAATCTGATGCACAAGTATTGCCTGTGCATTCTTCTACTGCAGCAAATCCTACATTTGGAAGTATTGCATCAATGGTTTGACATGCACAGACACTTTTTTGATTAATTGTTAAACAAATAAGGAAGAACAGATGAGTGAATTGAATTGATCGCATCCCAGTCATAACTTTGGACTTGCTTTTGCTGATGGCGCAAAAAATAAAAAAGCCCCAAATTCAGGGTCATGCCTCTCCACATCTATCTTTCATGCTGTTTGTAGCAGTGAAGCTATCATGAAACAGTTTTATGGCATTAATGTTGGCACATGAACTGTGAGATTTCACTACTCTCCAGTCAGATGTTTATATCTTTGATTTTGTGTTTCTATTTTGTGTCCTCCTCAGACTTTTTAAAGCTGCTCATGCCGGCTGGACCATTTTGCAGAAGATACTTCGGTGCGTGGGTGCTTGACGGAGTTGGCACCTGAAAGGTGCTCACTGCTGGAGGAGGTGTGACACAGTCCCTGCCCACCACACACTGATTCACACTGGATTAAGCTACTGCATGATGCTGCAGGCAGAAGGCTTGGCGCAGGTGATTTACCTTCCCTGTCAGACTTAACATCTTCGGACGCCTCCGCTGTTCAGCTCAAATCATCCAGCTAGACTCGTGAGAACCATCTGCTGACCACATCACCAAAGGGATGACTGGCAGTCATCTCATGCAGGTACAGTGCACTTTGCATGTTAAGCACCTTTGTTTACCACGAACATTACAAAGCACATAAAAGAAAGTGAAACCTGGGGTGACTGGGGCCTGAAACAAAGCCAGCTAAGGCCCTGTTGATATGGGAATTGTGAATATGTGAAGATTGTTTTATTGTTTCATTCTTTGATTTGAAAATATGGTGGCCCTAAGGTGTAGAACAACATTTGGAAAGAAAATAAATAAATGAATAAAAAATAAAAATCATAACACTTGAAAAAATAAAAATTACATCAAGCCAACCAGGATTTTTTAAATTTATTTTATTATTTTTTATTTAATAAAAGCATAAAACCGAACAGAACAATACAGTACAGACACAACAGAGATACAGTTAAAAGGATAGCCTGCTAACTGTAGCTCTGTTTTTATGCTGTTAATAATGTATATATATATATAAAAAAAAAATCTTGTTTGGCTTATTGTAATTCTGTTTTCAAATGTTGTTAATTTACACCTTAAGGCCACCGAATAAGAGTCCCAGAGTGAGAACATTGTAAAACACCACCGTTGCATTTTTGTGTGGACAGACAAATGCAAGCCTTTGAAAACATAGAGCCACCTCTACCTTAACCTACACACAGAACACTTATGCAAAACAGAAAACGTGACCAAAAAAAATCTTTAACTGCAAGACAAATGTGACGAAACCCAATGCAGAAACCATGAAATACCAAATCATGAAAATGAGAGCAACAATTCACGCAAAGTCATAACAAACCCAAAGTCCACGACTGTCTAAAAGACAGCATTGTGTTTCGCATTATGAGCCTTTCAGTGCTTTCATAGCCTGTTCTGCCAGTGAACGCATCTGCAAAAAATAGGCTGGATGGATGAGGACGGATTTATGTGTTTCTGTTGCCAGCAATCAAAAACAATTACATACACAACAATGTGGAGAAAAAAAAAAAATCACAGCCGTGTTAACCAGTACGTACTGCATGTGGCACAGAAAGACAAGAACGGGAACAGAAGCGTGAATACCAGCGGTGAATGTAAGGAGAGAATGAGCTGGTTGGCAACATACTTTTGCAGAAATCCAGAGACTAGGGTAACATCTCTGGGATGCAGGCTGGAGTCATATGTGTCTGTTTCCACTCCAAACAGAGCGGGGTGTTTGGCTCATTTAAAGAGAGGCTGGAGGATCACATCATCATCACACACGCACACATGCTGATTGTTCAGAGTCTTGGCAATCTAAATTAATGTTTCCCTTTAATTTGGAAACATCTAATCAAACTTTAATTGTTATGGCCACATGTAAAAGGAAGGTTATAGAGTTTTGCTCATCTGTTCCTCGATGATAGCATCAGGGATTCTTACTTAAAAAAAAAAAAGGGCCCCAAGCCAGGACCTCAGAGACAGAGAGACAGATTGCATTCCATCAGATTGTGAAGTTTCCAATCGGATGCACAGCAGTATCTGAGCCATGCTGGTGATTGCCAGGTTTTCTGCAGCCACTAAAAACCTGGCTTGATTCCTTTGACCCAGATACTTAACAGCTTTAAAGTTGGCCTTTTTGAAATTTCCAGTACAGCCTGTATTTAATTTCCCTATGAGATGCTCTAACTGAATGAGTCTGAGGTATATGAAAACAATTTTACTGCTATAAATATTGCAAGTGTCTCACCCTAGGGTTATCTCAAATGTCTGCCTTTGTGTACTTTGAAAAGGCCTGGCATGTCTCGAGGCCATGCACATTTCCATTGCTTGTTTCTGTTAAAGATCATGTTTTCCAATTAGCTGCAACGTGCTCTGTCAGCCTATGAGAGAGCACTGCTTGTCCCATGAACGGTCAAATTAGACTAGCTAGAGGGAGGATGTAATCTAGGTGCAGTCAGGTATGGCTTCCAAACAGGGCTGTGGCAAGTAATCAGCAAGAGGTGTCTAATTGGCATATGGCTGCGCAAGAGCCAGAGCAGTTTGCTCACTCAACCAAAGAGAGTACATATTCAGGCCTTAACTATGTGAAACAAAGCCAGCTCCAAAAACAAAACTGTACTATTTTTGATTTAATTAATGTATGAACTTTTATAACTTAAAAAAAAAATTTTTGAACAGCTATCGTTACCAGGTTTTGTGGGGCAGGCTGAAGAATGATGCAAACAAGTGATGTGTTGTATATTAAATTGACAATATTTGATTTTGTTTTCTCTGAATTAATGTAAAACAAAAATTTACATTAGGATAATGTTTTAAAGCTGGGGTCTGTGATATTTGAACACTCTGGGACTTAGAAATATTTTCAGCGCAGAAAAGCATTCTGCTCCCTCCTCTCAGAGCTATATATGGCTCTGAAGGGAGGGAGCAGAATGCCACAGTGCTCCGCTGAACTTGGGATCTGCTCCGCCCCCTGCTGTGTGTCTGCTCAGAGCCGCTGCGATATTCTGTGTTTATGGTAATAAAACCTTCTAATAAAATAAAATAAAACCATGGAGCGCTAGTCCTACAACACAAAATCCAGCAGAAATCATCAGAGGTTCACGAAGCAACGTTTGGACATGATTTAATTCGCTCGTGACTTCCTCATGTCTCAGCGCTGGTCTGGAATGTCTGGAATGCTCCACCTCCTCCGGTCTCTGCGCTCCGAAGTTCTGTGTTTATATGACAATATAACTGTTTAAAAAATTTAATAAAACCATGAATCACTCATCTAACAACACAAAATCCAGCAGAAATCATCAAAGGTTCACGAAGCAACGTTTGGACATGATTTAATTCGCTCGTGAGTCGTGACAAATCCATTTCCTCGTCAGTGAAGGATGAAGCGATCACTTGACTTTTGGCAAAAAAACTAAATAAAAGTCCAGCCCTGGGATGAAGAAGGGATACTTAATACATTTTGTGTCACATAAAAAACAGTCCTGCATCGCTTTGCAATCCTTTGAATGAGAACGAGCTGCGGCTGGGACCAGTGGCGGACTTAGACATTTGGGGGCCCCAGGCAAACCTTTGTAAAGGGGCCCTGTACCGGTCTGTCGTGGTGAAGAGGGAGCTGAGTCAAAAGGCAAAGCTCTCAATTTACCGATCGATCTACGTTCCCACCCTCATCTATGGTCATGAGCTTTGGGTTGTGACCGAAAGAACGAGATCTCGGATACAAGCGGCTGAAATGAGTTTTTTCCGCAGGGTGGCTGGACTCTCCCTTAGAGATAGGGTGAGAAGCTCAGTCATCCGGGAGGGACTCGGAGTAGAGCCGCTGCTTCTCCACATCGAGAGGAGCCAGTTGAGGTGGCTCGGGCATCTGGTTAGGATGCCTCCTGGAGGGACTATGTTTCTCGGCTGGCCTGGGAACGCCTTGGGATTCCCCCAGAGGAGCTGCTCCAAGTGGCTGGGGAGAGGGAAGTCTGGGCCTCCCTACTTAGGCTGCTACCCCCCGCGACCCGACCCCGGATAAGAGGAAGAAAATGGATGGATGTTTTATTATTGCAATAAAAGGCTCTAAATCAAGTCTTACACCAAAATTCAACAACACTAAATAAACACAAACAAATAGAGAGGGTAGATGTGAGCAATACAGTAGAAATATATTTTCCTAAATTATAAGATTTTCACAACTTTAATTCTTTTAACGTTATATTACATATTCTGTAACAGGGAACAGTTGTTAGATCAATGTGAAAAAGTGAGTGTGTGTAGTTGAGATGTGGTACTTTGAGATGAATTCACACACTGGCTCGATATGAACAGCAAGATGTCCAGGCATGAGACACCTTTTACAGCATTAAGTGATCATGAATTACCTTGATTATTCAGCTGGACTTCTATGAAAGTTGTCTTCTGTCTTGTTTCTGGTCTTTAATGATGCATGTTTAAAGACTGCATCTGGAAAATAAAAACAAATACTGTATGTTAGTGTTGGAGGAAATAAAAGAAAAAATAAGACATTATTACATTTAACACATGTGAAGGCTCTCATTTATCCAAGTTTCCATAATTAAGACTGAAAGTTTTGACTTCTTTTTAAACCTTAAAACTTACACAGACTGTAAGACGTACTGTAAACTAAATGACTCAAATAATGTCACAGATTTTTCCACCTGGATTATTGAGCATGCATCAGGGAATGTCACTTTTCATTTATATCAATTTTTACATTTTAGATAACATTTTAATTTAGCAATCCTAGCCTTTTGATTCTGTTGTTTTAAACTAACAGTGGCATTTCTGTCCAAAGCAAACCAGTCATTATTAAAAAACACATTTTTGCATTACTCTGAAAGCTATAAGTTGTGCTTTATAATGTATTTAATGGAGGGACTATGGACCAAATAACAAAACAATGATAGTCTGATGAAGTTTTAACAGTCAAATATTTTGTAAAATGGTTGAGAATTTTTTTTATAGATAACTGTGGAATATTTTAGATCTATTCTATTCAATGTAAAGTCCGAATAATTTAATAATACTGCATACTAAGCAAGCAGGGCAGAGAACTAAAGTAGGTAAAATATATAATCCCCTCTCTCCTATTTAAGTCAGAAGATTTAGGTCGAATATCTTTTAATATTTTGATACAGAAAGAAAACGTGAAAATAGTGGTTGTCTCAGCTGATTACTGTTAGGATTTCTTTTACCCAACCTACAAAATAATTTCTAAAACTCGTACCTCATCTTGCTGTAAATCCTTTATCTTCATCTTGAGTCACTGCCTCGGCGCCATTAACTTCCTCCTGGATCCTGATGTCCGGCGGCGGTTCCGACACACTTTTAAATGGGCCGCTGCCGCTCGTGACCGTCATTAGCAGTTGATGAAGTTTTAGAATTCGACCCATTAAAAAAGGTTGTCACTTTCGGTAGTGAAGAAACATACGTTATTGTTTTTTGACGCTTTTTACGTTTTTCAGCTCCGCTTTTCTGTCTCCTGTCTCCCGCTTCCTTCTCACACAAAACAGCAGCGAGCATACAGCACTTCCTGGATTAGTGGGTGACGTCATGACGCATGACGGAATAGTCCATTTTAGTAGGGGGGTACAGAACTCAACCGTTTTTTCTGTTGCGTTTTTAAAGATAGTTTTCATCGTAACTATAATTATTTTTATGTTAAACGTACATTAACAAGCAGGAGCAATGTTAAAGCTGCAGTATGTAGCTTTTTTTATGAACATATTTCTTCACTCTGTCACTACCTCCTGACAGACTGATGTTAGCCAGGTAATCTCTGAAAAAAAATATATATATATTGTCCCCTTGCTTCTCCAGGTGGTAAATAAGCATTTCTAAAAAGAAAAGGTGACCCGCCATTTTCCAGCCAATAAAAACAGAGTTTGTAACCAGCCAATAAAAACAGAGCTTGAATTTGAATCAGCCAATAAAAACAGAGCTTGAATTTGAAATTCAACAGACCACAAGGGGGCAGAGCCACATATGGCTCTGAGGGGGAGGGATCAGAATGCTTTGCCTGTTGAAAATATTTCTAACTGCTGCAGTTCTACAGAAACTGCATACTGAACCTTTAAGGATGTAGGTGACGGCTGGGGTCCCTGCTTATTGGCGGCCCCTGCTCATTGGCGGCCCCAGGCCACGGCCTCGTTCGCCTGAATGGTAGATCCGCCACTGGCTGGGACAGGTGGGGGCGTGGGTTGGGGCGTGACAAACAACTCTGTTTTTATTGGCTGTCAGTGTCCTGGTCACTCTTTTGTTTTCAGTGTTTTTATAAATGCTGATAGAGAAGCAAGGGGACTATAGTTTTTTTCAGAGATTACTTTGTCTAAAATCAGTCTGTCAGTAGATAGTGACAGAGTGAAGAAACATGTTAAAAATATATTGTTTGAAAAGTTACAGACTACATTACAATCTTACATACCCCAGCTTTAAAGCCAGAGGACAGATGATATTTTTTTAAAATGCACCAGGCGCCTCTGTGTTCTGGGACCCATGAAACACCTCTGGATTGTTAAAGTTGCTCAACTATTTATTTTTCACGTAATCTTTTTTCTTTTTAACTCTTTCCCATTAAAACATTAAAGTACAACAATATACACTTACTTTACATTTGAATCAGGAAAGGTGACACAAATGTAATTTCCATAAAATAAAACATAATAGTACCAAATTTTCAAATTGTTCCTTTATTCTTATTATCATCTATAATGTTTTCTAGTTTCATTATCATATTTAATATTTTATATTCAAATTCAATCACAACACAGCTATCAAACAAACTTCAAAGTATGTATTTTCTCTCCAATCAGTTATTCTGCATTTATGTAACCTGAGCGTACCTACAGCGTGCCTTTGTCTTTGACTGTATTGTAATAAATACTTTTCAAACTTAAATAGGTTTTTGAGCTCCAGTGGAAGCTATGGAACAAACTTCGTAGTGAAGTGGACATTATTTCCTGAAATATTTCCAAATTGTGTTACATTGTCAGTGACAACACCCCATCCCCTAATATGTTTCTTAACATTAAAGTTATTGATGTTGTTTTTGTCTACAATATTTTTGCCTATTTTTTTCTCACACTCACCGGTTGAGGTTGTGTCTCTTGAAAAACAGTCCAGTCTAATAAATCACAAACTGACGCCTTCCACCCCGATCTGACAGGTGCACATCTTTCTGAATTGGATTTCTAATTTGATTTGAAGTGATAATTCTGAAATAATACTCAAAATTAACACAATTAAATGGGGGGAAAAGTTAAGTAAAGTAACTCAAAAATAATAACAAGTGAACAATGATGATATAATATCACCGAATCCAATAGAAAATTCAAGTGGAGCTCTAACCCACACACACTCAGTCCACAAGACCACTGTTTCAACCATTGACACCACACAGCTTCACACAGAAGACACTGAATTGTTTAAAGAAAGTCCTATACAATGGCAGATATTTCTTATTCTTTCACTTTACTCTGTTCTTCTGAGTTTTCTGTTTCGGTCCCCTCTGCTCCAGATGGATTTAAAAACACAATATCTCCACTGTTGGTCTCAGCAGGTTTCACTTCAGCTACTCCTGGGTTTGAGCTCACGTCAGGTCTAGAGGTCGTATCAATGTGCTAAAACTAAATGTGTCCACAAGGCAGAACATGAAATTAAATAAAACTTTGTATACTGGACCTGCCTGTTTGAATCACTGGCCACACATTTGTATCCGCTTGATGAATGGGCCGTTGAACTTTACCACCCATAACGGTAAATAAGTAAAAAAAAACTGAGAATAAATCACTAAAATTATTTAAAATTTGACCTAAAGTTGTAAACATAGTTGAAAAATGCACAAAACAATGCACAACAAGCTCATTAAATAAGTAGTTTACATCATTTATTAGGAGGAATTACTTTGTACTTTAATTTTTTTGTGGACCAGCCGTCACTGTTGAGCTCACAGACACCTCAGGTAAACCACTTCCTCTCTAGATAACTAATCTGAAATCTTTGTTTGACTGTCCTTTCAAACCAATTGTTATTACATTCCTGTTTCATCAATACTCGAGAAAAATTGCATCCCATAGAGCTCAACACAAACGATCCAAGGTGACAAAGTAATTATGGTATACATTTCCAATAAGCAATATACAGTATTTTACAGCTTAGCCAAATCGTTATATTTAAAATCTCAAAACATCACAACTTTCCAAGCTCTAAGTAAACTGTATTACACCCTAGCATTTTAACTTTTACACTTTGTGAATTTTAAGTACATTTTTCAAAGAACATCTACTATGATTCTTTGGGGTCCACACTTCAAAAGCATTTAATTTAAAACATAACCTCCTGGTTGAAAAGCTCCGATCTTACATGTATTGGCATATCAAATACAAAGTATACTACATTAAAGGTTGAATGAGCATTGCTCTATTTCCTTTTTTAATTTAATATACTGTAATTCACAACCATTTTAAAAAGGCTACTGGGAAAAATGCAACACTTATGTACATAAACAATGCAAAATCCTTAAACAAAATACAAGTTGTAAATAAAACGTAAAACGGGGAAAAATGAAGCAAAGTCAAACTCTAATTTTACTGAATGACCTCAAGCAAAACTAAGCATTCTGCACTGTCACCAAGTATCCATAAGTAAATGATTTAAAATCTCTAACCTGTGCTTTTTTTTCAGTAGTTAATTCTTGATTAGACATTTACATGATAATTACCTTTACAAAATAATATAGAACTTTACATAGTGATCTGAAATAATAACAATAAAAGAATAGGTTAAAGATGTGACTGCATGTTGGGCTTGGTGAATGCAGAGTGTGAAAAATTACAGCCCGGAGCTGCTTTATGGTATGACTGGCAGTTCAGTAATAACAAATTCCTCAATACTTGAGAGCTTCACTACGGCAAAATTTGTTTTTGGGAAAAGAATAACCGCAGTCCCAGCCACCATGACATCAGTCTCTGGGAACATCAGGTGTTCTTTATTCATTAATTTTACTATTGGTGCGGCACAACTGGGAATCTTGGACTAATCCTGAGCGCTCGTATGACTAATAGGAGCAGAAGAAAAGATGAGCTTCAATGAAAAATGCACTAATACCTTTAATACCACGAGCTCAAAGACTTAGCTTCTGTCTGTACTTGTTTCTGCTTTTTACACCTTGGTAAGCCGAGTTCATTCGTTCATTGCTTCCGTTATCTTTTATGGGCTACGAAGCAGCAGAAGAATGTGTCGGGCTACATTTCTATGCTGGGTTTTGAAAAACGAAATTGAAAATCAACGCCGTAGTTCATGGGTGAAAGGATGTGCTGCACGTTGGAGGATGATGTTGAATATTAGTTCCTGAGCTGGAGGTTTTGGTGACATGCTTTTAAAATTATTTTTATTTTTTTATTTTTTCAGCAGATTATCTGGGTGACATTATTTTCGTTCCCCTTGTGATCGCCACACAGTCCCTTCCTGTGCTTCAAATATTTTATTCTGGTTATGGTTCTCATTGAGATACTGTTTTTTTTTTTCCCCTCACAGGAGTAAGAGAGGAAGCAATGGGCTGGACTATGACTCGGAAAGATGACTTAGGGGTCATTGCCCGGACATGGCAAGCTGGAAACGTCCTCGGCCTCTTTCTGCTCTTGTCTTTCTTTTCCATTCCAGTCCATGCAGACATCATACTTCAGAAGGACCATAATTTCTCATGGAAAGCAGGTACAGCATTTAATTTTTCAATGACGTATAAATGTGTTGATAGTTGGCCCCAGGTCCAATCACAATTTTTTGTACAGAAAAAAAATCAGTCAATTTGAAACTTCTGTAGCCTGCTGCAAATGTGAACACGTGCTCAGCAGTATCCAAGCAAACACACACAAAAGTCTGACTGGCTTGACTACGTCCAGAATAGAAAAATAACTTACTAAGCAAATAGAAAAACTACATCTATTTTCAGTGCAACCTGTTCTGAGAGTAACCTTCCTTTTTTTTGACACACACACACGGGGAGCATAAATCTCAGTCTGCTTGACATCATCAAGCTTGCAGGTCCGTACGCCTCGATGGTTAGCATAATAATACCTTTTTTTTTTCTGACTGCCTATTCATCCACACTCCCAAAGTGACAAGCAGGGCAAAGACTGTTGAAATAACAATGTATATGCTGCAGCGGTGCAGTTTAAGAGACACCGCTGCTCGCTAAATGATCATCGGCTGGTTTGTTGAGAGGATTTATAAACCCCAGATGTCTTTTGCAGTGAAAAATGTTTCAATGCACGGTATAAACTTAAATAAATGATGAAGCTTTTTTGTTCTTATTTGACTGTGTTTGCATTTGACTGTATTTTTAAAACTGTACCTGCAGCTAATGTCACGTGTTTCATTTTTGGATCCGTTTTTTGAGGTAAGTTCAAAATTCATCATCGCCTCGCCTCACAAATTCAATTGAGA
The DNA here is from genome assembly GCA_038048925.1 of Garcialebias charrua. Taxonomy (NCBI): domain Eukaryota; kingdom Metazoa; phylum Chordata; class Actinopteri; order Cyprinodontiformes; family Rivulidae; genus Garcialebias; species Garcialebias charrua. Next base: position 23,089 of record JBBPBX010021253.1, read on the forward strand.
ACGCATTTGCAAAGCAGCTTGAACAGGAGAACTTGGCCTTCTTTACACAAAAGCCCCACTCACTGTGCGATTAGCACTTTCATTTCTCACTCTGTGGTTGGGTAATGACACTGCCCAAGTGATAAAGAGATTGATTAATTTCACTTGAAAGAGCTTCTGTTAAAAAAAGGGGATGTAACCAGGACACCAAGAGTGCAGCTTTGACTTGCTTGCAGAGCTCAGATGGCTCATGACTTGTTTCTTTATGGAAAATTGAAAATAACTTTAAGCATCAGGAAAGTACATCTTCCATGAGGCAGTTGTGCCACGAGGAGTATGTTTGAAAATAATACATCATATCAATAATGTAATATCAAATCTAAAAATAATCGGAACATTCTTAAATGTTTAGTTTATAATAAATGATGTCCATTGATTTAATATATATTGGTTTAAATTGACTAACAGTCTGAAGATCTTCATATTTGTCCAAGTTCAGTCTTTTTGCACCAACTAGTTTGTTTTTTGTTTCGTTTGTTTATTTGGTTGACACACTTCTGGTAAAACTCTGATTTAATTAACTTTTAATCTTAATTTTAATATTTCGAAACAAAGATAAACAAAAGTTCCATCATCATTATCATTTATTATATCCATCGTTCCATCCAGGTCCATCATTAAACAGGGGTGGATGCCTCCATGTTCAACTGCCCCCCTCTTTCAGTGCTGTTTTTGCAAGTATCACTCAGCCCTCTGTGAATGACAAGCAGTCATCAGGGCACTAACAATCTGTCATTAGGCTGATGGTCCTAGTTTTACATGTGAACAGCTAGTTCTGAATGTCACCAGCAAAGTGGTTGATCCGCTATGCGATGGTGCCGTTTATAAAACTGAGTTTGTTGCAGCTCCTCAAACAGAAGTATTTTGGATAAAATCCAAAATGTTTCAACAAAGAACAATCCACGCAGAGGACTTGATTCAACCTTGTTAGATTTATACCTGGATTGTTGAACATGCATCAGGACATAACCAAAAATATATAGATTTTTCTGGCAAAACAGATGTATTAACATCATGCTTGAACGACAAAGCAGGATTTAGCAAGTTTATCCAGCTCATCTGATCCTAATGACTGGATCGGATTTAGATTCAGTTTTGCATTGATTCTGATTTTTTATGCTTTTTATTTTATTCCTATTTAACACAGAGGTCATCTGAACTGATTTAATATTTCATTCTTTCTGTCTGAGTTTATGCTTTCTTGTTATTATTCCTTGACATTTGACACAAGGTGATCTCATTTACCATTTCATGGTTTCTAATTATGTTTTGTGTTTTTAGATTTTGTTCCCTGTGCTGTAAATATATCTTCTTAACTTTTTATTTGATGCAGTGATCTTTTTGTTAAACACTTTGGTAACAGTTTCTGTTTTAAATGTGCTAAATAAATCTGACTTGACTTGACTGAAGTCAAACAAAGCATGTTATCGACGCTGGTTATTCCTGCACATTCTAAATATGTACAAATTCATGACAAAAGAATTGTAATGGTCTCTCACAATGCTGTTACACTTTGCAGCTGCATTTTAACATAGAGAAGAAACCCCAATCCGGAATGAAAGTTAAACTTTATATGAACACAGGTTAAACTAAAACCAAATTTGCAGGCGAGAGCAAACCTGCAGGGGATAAAAAAAACAGCAAAGTAAAACAAAAAGCCATTAATAAAATTCTATTGAACCAAGATAAAACGACTGAAAACCTGACATTACCATGGCAACCCTTGTGTATTTAAACACTTAATTTTGTTCACGGGTATCCTTTTAACTCTGGAACGGCCAGTGCAGGTTTGATCTGCTCTGAACGAGCACAGTCACCATTGTGTTTAGTGTGTCTATATAGGGCAGCAGCATTGTTGGCCAAGTCTTTTATGTGAGCCAGTTCCCAAACGATGGCTAAGCTGTGATTCTAGGGCTCAAACAGGGAGCTGGAGCCATTTATGCCTGACCTTCATTGCTGTCTTGAATAAGAGAATAGAGTACTAATATATTCAGTGGCTAATGGAACTATTGTGTAACCCTTTAAAATCCCTGCTCAATGACAATTTATTTCCATCGCCAAAACGTCCCCATTTTCAGCATTAAGTCACGTTTACCACAAACTTACAGTAAAATACACACACGCACACACACAAACATATGACAATAGAAATCATCAGGACAGGCTGTGAAGGTTTGATGTTTGTTTTTAAAATGTGACTACCGTATATTCTACTGATTTCTGAATTAACACAAGTTGTGAAAAAACATATCACATGGTAAAGATAATAGTCAAAATGTCAATGTAAAAAAAAACTGCACAGCATATCAATGGTGTCTACGTGCAAAAATGGTACAGGGTGAATTGTATGCATTTGGATGTACCATATTTTTTGGCCTATAAGTCTCTTCTTTTCATAATTTCCATGCCCTGCAACTTTTATGCCAAAGCAACTCCATCCATCCATCCATCCATTTTCGTCCACTTATCCGGGGTCGGGTCGCGGGGGTAGCAGCCTAAGTAAGGAAGCCCAGACTCTCCTCTCCCGAGCCACTTGGAGCAGCTCCTCTGGGGGAATCCCAAGGCGTTCCCAGGCCAGCCGAGAAACATAGTCCCTCCAGCGTGTCCTGGGTCTTCCTCTGGGTCTCCTCCCGGTGGGACATGCCCGGAACACCTCACCAGGGAGGCGTCCAGGAGGCATCCTAACCAGATGCCCGAGCCACCTCAACTGGCTCCTCTCGATGTGGAGAAGCAGCGGCTCTACTCCGAGTCCCTCCCGGATGACTGAGCTTCTCACCCTATCTCTAAGGGAGAGTCCAGACACCCTGCGGAGAAAACTCATTTCAGCCGCTTGTATCCGAGATCTCGTTCTTTCGGTCACAACCCAAAGCTCATGACCATAGATGAGGGTGGGAACGTAGATCGATCGGTAAATTGAGAGCTTTGCCTTTCGACTCAGCTCTCTCTTCACCACGACAGACCGGTACAGCGCCCGCTTCACTGCGGATGCTGCACCTATCCGCCTATCGATCTCATGCTCCAGTTTTCCCTCACTCGTGAACAAGACCCCGAGATACTTAAACTCCTCCACTTGGGGCAGGACCTCCTCCCCAACCCAGATAGTCGAACCTCGGATTCAGGAGGAGCAGTGTGGTTTTCGTCCTGGTCGTGGAACACTGGACCAGCTCTACACCCTCAGCAGGGTCCTGGAGGGCGCGTGGGAGTTTGCCCAACCAGTTTACATGTGCTTTGTGGACTTGGAAAAGGCATTTGACCGCGTCCCTCGGGGGGTTCTGTGGGGGGTACTCCGGGAGTATGGGGTACCAGGCCCATTGATATGGGCTGTTAGGTCCCTGTACGACCGGTGTCAGAGCTTGGTCCGCATTGCCGGCAGTAAGTCAGGCTCGTTTCCAGTGAGAGTTGGACTCCGCCAAGGTTGCCCTTTGTCACCGATTCTGTTCATAACTTTTATGGACAGAATTTCTAGGCGCAGCCAAGGTGTTGAGAGGATCCGTTTTGGTGACCTTAGAATCGCTTCTCTGTTTTTTGCAGATGATGTGGTCCTACTGGCTTCATCAGATCGTGATCTACAGCTTTTGCTGGAGCGGTTTGCAGCCGAGTGTGATGTGACCGGGATGAGGATCAGTTCCTCCAAATCCGAGGCCATGGTCTTGAGCCGGAAAAGGGTAGCATGCCCTCTCCGAAGCAACTCATTTGTTTTTTCCCCCATAATTATAAACCAATTTTTAGCTGATATGACCGTTTTCATTCATTCCGACACTGAAAATATTCAATACTTCCATTTTCAGCCGCTAGATGCCACTGGAGTATTATGGCACACCGTTGTGTCATGTAAAAGTTAAGTGGCTATTGACACAATCGGCCTGCTATACATAGCCTGCCACCTTCGTCCAGGTCTGGGATCATGACTGAAACAACCATCATATCAGCTGCATTTCATTGCACCGCCCGAGTGAAATGCAAGAATTTGCGCACTGAAGTGCATTTATTAAATACAAGTTCAACTGAGACACACCTTTGCTATAATATCGAGCAAACAAATAATTGTTTTATGTACTTATTTTGTTAAATTTTGAAGAAATGCACAGTTTTCTCCTTCCTTATTTCCTCCCTCTGCGCACTCCCGGAGCACTGAAGCAAAACATTCCTTTTGAAATGCAGCTGATTTTACCATTACAGTGCATTAATGTGCATTATAGTTTAGTGCATTATATGTTTCAGTGTTTCAATGTTTAGATGTTTACTGTTGCACCGAGGGACTGAGAGAAACGCAATTTCGGTCCTGTGTATGTCCTGTACAGTACATATTGCAGATCTGACAATAAAGTTAACTTTGACTTTTGACTTAAGTAAAAGTTAGACTGAGATACATCTAATAATAATAATAATAATAATAATAATAATAATAATAATAATAATAATGAATTCAATTTATAACGCACTTTTCATTAATGAAAATCTCAAAGTACTATAGTACTTTATAGTACAAAGTACTATAGTACTATAATCATAATACTGTTTACATTCTCTGTTTACATTTATTAATACTGTTTACTTTTATTACTACTGCTTACATGTAATTACTACTGTTTACATTTACACTACTCTAATATCTACACCACTGCTGATACATATACAGTGTGCTCTGAACGGTCTTATTTAGGGATGCCCAATGTGCCTTACTGCATATGCCACTTTTTGCCTCTATAACAACATCAACTACTACCTCATACATATACTGTGTACATTAACTCATACGCTGCTTTGCCACTTTGCAAATGTCAATGCTAGAAACCTTTAGTTTATTTTAGTTATACTTTTTATACTCTTTTTTTATACTAGTATGCAAAAACTCAGGACAGTATTATGTTCATTAAATGTTTAATGTTTTAGTTTTAGAGTTGGTGTAAATTTTCATACTCTTATACCACTATGCAAAAAACTCAGGACAGTGTTAGTTTTACTATTTTATGCTTATGTCAATTATTATATGTTTCAGTGTTTCAATGTTTAGATGTTTACTGTTGCACCGAGGGACTGAGAGAAACGCAATTTCGGTCCTGTGTATGTCCTGTACAGTACATATTGCAGATCTGACAATAAAGTTGACTTTGACTTTTGACTTAAGTAAAAGTTAGACTGAGATACATCTAATAATAATAATAATAATAATAATAATGAATTCAATTTATAACGCACTTTTCATTAATGAAAATCTCAAAGTGCTATGCAAAGTAATCATGGGCAAACAAATAATTGTTTTTAATTGTCAATCTTGTTAAATTCTTGTTAAAGTCCTCACATGCATGCTCCCACCATCACCATTTGGCAGCCAATCGATTTTTGGAACAACACCGGCTCCCATTTCTAGGTTGTCAGCCATGACGCATAACAAACACGACGCATCTGTGGTGACGCATAAGAGATGCAACCTATATGGCAAAGCAACTTGTGTTTTTTTTCTTCACTTTATTAAACACATTTGGACTGATGCAACTTATACGGCGGTGTAACGTGTACGGCGGAAAATACGGTAGTTTGTTTTGATTCTATGCAGCATTTATCTTATTAATGTTAAATACAATTTGAAACATGATGGAAGTTAGCTAATTTTTATTTGGACTTCAGTAATTGGAATTCAGAATGCTACAGTCCCTTAACAACCATTTAACCAAGGTATTGAATAAACTAATCTAAGAAAGTTTTAAGATCGAAGATTTACAGTACACGGGATCGTGTTTTTGACACCCATCACAAACCTACAGAAAAATGGCTTTGCATATCAACTGTACTTTCCTTTAGCAATGCAACTCCCTGATGTCAGTGGCAGCTCTCAGGAGCACCATTTGTTTGTAGCATGATGAAGCTTTAAAGAACATAATAAAAAGCTCAAGGCATTGACTGTACCTTGAAATTTCTCAGATGCTAAACCAACTGAGCATCTGCTTGATCTAGCCTAACAATGCCCAGTTCTACACAGACACCACCCCTTAGAACACAGAATACAAAATATCTACTGTTCAGGCATGATCCAATGCCTTAAGATATGTCCATACCTCTTTAGAGGATTCACTTCTCAAAAGTTCAGACAACTCAGTTTTAAGAACAAAAAATAATTGCTTTTGTAGGAAGACAAATCCCAGTTGGGCTAGAGTGTACCTTGAATAATTTCATTTTATGTCCATTGCTTAATAGTTTCTTTAAAAAAAAAATGTATTTGGGATTTAGGCAGGGGTCTACAACATTTGTAACTGGAATAACCATTTTTATGGTTTCTATCAAATAATATTAATAAAAAGAATAAAACTAGGTTCAAACAACATAAAAAGTTCATTGTATACACTTTAAAATAAACTATTTCATGTTGCAGAAAGTTGATGCTCAAACTTTCCTATTCCCATTCCAAATGGTTATTTTATTGTAAACATTATTCAGGTGCACAGCATTTTGTTCAACTTTTAGCTTTGGAGCCACAAGCATCTCCAAAGCTGCAGGTTGCAAATTCATGGATGGGGCTGTGAAAACAATTAAAATCAAAGTCCAGTTACATAAACATTAGTGCTGGAAATCATGAGGAAATGTGAGGAAAAAATAAGGCGACCAGAAAGGTTTATAGGTAAAATATTATATTGTAACTAAGTACAAATACTTTGTTACTGTACTTAAGTACATTTTTCATGCATCTGTACTTTACTTAAGTAGAACTAAATGTGGGTACTTTTACTCCACTACATTTTACATGAAGTATCTGTACTTTCAACTACACTACATTTCTATAATGTGTTAAGTTACAAGTTACACTCACGTTGCAGTATTTTAAAATTTGTCGTCAGTTTGAAAGTAACTGATGTCGAGAGGGAAGTTGGTCCATTGAATCACTGCAAAGTGGGCAGGTAACATTAGACCTGCCTTCAAGAAGAACTGGACCAGTGACATATATTTTAGTATAAATGTCATTGAGCAGAGAGCACCCACAGCACCACTAACACACCCAAAATGGATTCCACCACGGAGAGTCAGCCAGAAGATACACACCACTCATGGCCTTATTGAAATATTATTGAAATATTATTGAAAGACTGTCGGTACAGCAGTACAGATTTTCTCCCAAAAGAGCCAGACTGGACTCAACAAACTTTGAAAACCAATTTCTTTTGAACTTGAACAAGAAATTCTTGCTGCAATATTAAAATGTGTCAGTTCTTGGGATGTTAGGAGACAAGAGATTTCTCCAAATGTCTCGACATTTACAAATAAAGTCCAGTTGATCCTGTATTGAACGCCTTTTTTGGTCTCAACACTCAGGTCCAAGTTTTGAAAATGGTGTCAGGAAGTTAAAATATTGTTCACTATTGATCCATTACAAGGTTGACTAGACAGTATTTTAACTAGAGTTGATGACAAACTGGAGTTGAAGTGATCTATGCCTTTGTTAGGTCTAATGCTCCTTTTTTCAAACAGACAACTTTTACTTCAATGTGTTTAATGCAGTTAAAATGACACATTGGTTTTAATTTGTGTTAAATAAAAGCTTTCAAAGTTAATCATTCCTCATTATTCTTATTGTGTTTACTCTGTGAACTGTGTCACAGAGTAAACACAATAAAAACGTGCATTATCTGCAGCATTGCTCATTAAAATGGCTAATCACAGTATTTATGTATTACAGAAAATATACATAAAGTATGCACACTTAATGGTATTGTAGACCATTGCATTAGGTAATACATTCAGCAAGTACTTTTACTTTAATACTTTAAGTATTTTTAAAAGCAAGTACTTATTTACTTTTACTTAAGTAAAAATATTAATATGGTACTTCTACTTTTACTAGAGTACATTTTTGTCTGTTTATTTGCACTTTTACTTAAGTACAGTGTTTGAGTACTTTATCCACCACTGAAAATGTAGTATATATAAAGAGATTTGTGAGCTCAAGCATCCAGGTAGATAACTAAAAAAGTTAAGTCATGTCATCTGGACCAGTTTCTGTAAGTGAGAATTGTTAGGATATTGGTTTGGCAGTTCCATGAGCGGCTTTGGATAATATCAGTCCATTAAATGGCCATTATTAGTTGTTATCATCCCCATATGTAGCGGTGAAACTGTCTCACCTACCTCCTAGTAGGTTTAAATGTACGTTATTATCGTTATTATCACTGATAATAAGCAGCGTCTCACTGGGTTACACCATGAACTGTTTTCTTTTTCAGCTTATGCAACCCTTTTCCTAAACCTAACCTTACACCTGACCTAGAAGACAAACCCTAAACTTACCCCCCTTACCCTTGTGCCTAAACCTAACCAAGACCCTAAACCTAATGCCAGACCCTTTACTCTAAACCTAAACACGTAGCTAAAAACGGAGCCTATTATCATCGCTACCAACGCTAACAACATACCTTTAAACCTACTAGAAGGTACAGGAGGGGCAGTCTGACCACTACATATGGGGATGATAATAACTAATAACGGCCATTTAATGGTTGATAACGTTCGAAGCAGGTGGCCTCCTGCATCATGAAGGACCCCACTCACCCATCATACACCTTTTTGCGCCACTCCCCTCAGGCAGTAGGTTGTGGAGCAGGATAATCACTAATACCACTTTAATTGGCGATATGTCACTTTATCTATGTGCTGCTGATTATCCATGCTGCTGATCTCTTAATATAAGCTGCTATATTCATACCCACCTGCTCACAACAGACTCATGTTCAGCCTGCTGTTTAATACACTGTATTACATTACAGTATTATTGTTTAGCATATATCTTAGATCTTTGTACTATTTCTTCTTTTCTTTACTATACTTTATATTATTACTATTTTTGGTGGGACGTGGAGTAAACAATTCCACCTCATGTACCACATATGATGCGAATGACAATAAAGTCTCCTTGAACCTTTTAATTATCTCATGAACTAGAGGGTGGATTTTACTGAAACTCTGAAAGGAATCATCACGTGCACATCTACAACTAATATTTGGACTCGATTCAAGATGGATGTCACAGCTAATCACTATAGCAACCACAACAATGTCTATAATACAGTGAATTTCATATATACTGTATTGAGCTATTGGTTGCGATAGTTGAGCTTCATCCTCAAGCACGAACAAATCACGAGATCTTTGCAATGTGGCGGGTGATACGCAGTCATGGTGTCGTTGGATTTGAGGATCTTGGTCGAGACAGAGCGGACTGAAACCGGCGATTGCTCGGTGAGAATTAACATGAAACCTTTCTGCACACACATTTACGAAGGTGACTCATCCATATGAGTGCATGAGGCTGTGTGTGTGTGCTGCATGGCAGACAAGATAATGAGGCTGGTTTCTATGAGGGGATCATTTACATCAGCCACTCAGGAGGAAAAAGTACCGGTAATATGATTTGCTCAACCGTTCAAACACACATAATTTATATGGATTTAGTTTGATTCATCTTGTTAAAAAACGCATTTTTAGGTCGTTCCTTTCTGCTCAGACCACATCAAACAGGTTCCTGTCGTGTCCCTTTGAATCAGTCGGACACAGTGAGTCAGGAGCTTTTTTATTTTATTTTTTTTTGTTTTTTTTTATTTTTTTTTTCATTTTAATTTGTTCTTATACATTTTTATGTACTTTTACTACTGTAAATAATTGTTACTATTGGTGTGTGTTACTGTTTCTGTACATTTTTAAACTTTTATGCTGTGTGTGTGAAGCACCTTGGTAACAGTTTATCTGTTTTAAGCTGTGCTATAGAAATAAAATTGACTTGACTTGACTTGACTTTTTATATTCAGGCCTGTGAATGGCGGGCAGAGCTGTGGGCGTATGGATCACTTTAATATCAATCCTGCGAGGTGAGGGACTGGACATCAGCAGGGGGTGCGCTCACAAGAAAAGCCGAAGTGGTGCGGCGACTAAATGTGTGAAGTCAATACAAAATGTTACCAGGACTGGGAAAAAAACATCATGAGAAAAATCACTATCGTGAGGGTAAAAATGTTCATATAATGTAAAAAAAAATAGGGCGAAATGATCAAATTTGGGGTATATTATATAGTTAAACATAAACCAACGAGTGTTTATTTTATAGTAACAGACTAAATGCATAGTGAGACTTTAATATCTTCAAAATTTGACTGGATGGCAGCAGTACATTATTGCATTTTTTAAGATTTATATTTATTAAACCAACTTTACAGTTGAATCAAAGTAAAATAAATTAATGGTTAATAATTTCTTTACATTTATACATTTATCCTTGCACACTTTTATTTTTCTGGTAAATCAGGTAATTTATTGTAGACAGACCAGCTTTTCTAGCATGATGGTAACTGTAGTCGTCCTCCAATGCGAGAGTTGGGAGTTCGATTCCACCTGCAGTCACATGCCAAAGTGTCCCTCGGCAAAACACTGAACCCCTCATTGCCTCTGATGTGTGTCCCATCGGTGTATGACAGTGATAAAGCACTGATTAGTCTTTGTAAAGATCTAGTAGAGTGCTGTATGAATGGGTAAATGAGGCACAGATTGCGTTGTAAAGTGTAAAGAGTGTGTTCTCTCAATAAGAGAGAAATACACAATAAAAGTACAGTCCATTTACCTTTTATGAAATCTAGACATGTGTTACAGAAAAAAATGTCTTCATCCAGACCTGGCTGAATGTAATTTGAAGATCATTGGGTTAGCCAGACCTGCCCCTGTTTATTTTTGAAGGCAAAAAAACAACAATAAAGCATTATAACATACTTTTTCAGTTTGTTGATGATTTTTCATCCACACCTTGTTCACAATATTATACACAATACTGTACTAATATTTCAAAGATGCTGATTTTATCAGTCCACCTCATCAAAGTGTCCAAATATTTATTTTGGCTGTAAAAAGTTGCACCTTTGTGCATACATTTGCATGCCCTGTGATTTAAAGTGACTTACTGTATTTATGTTTTTTCCCCCCATATTTGTAAGCCAAATTTTGGCTGAGATCTGACAATTTCATTCATTCTGACATGGAAAATATTGAACTCTACCATTTTCAGCCACTTGAGTAATATGGCAAGTCAAGTGTCTCATTAATAGGTAAAAATGGCTATTAATGAGGCACTTGGCTTGCCATACAGAGCCACCTTCGTCTCACTCCAGAACTCCTGGAGCAAACGCCAAATCAGCAGCGTTTCACCGCATCGCCCAGATGAAATGCAGCTGATTTGACCATTGAAGTGCATTTCTTAAGGAAAAGTTCAACTGAGACACACCTTTACTATGTATAATGTTGAGCAAACAATTATTTTTAGGTGGTTATCTTGTTAAATTTCAAAAGAATGCATAGCGAGTCCTCCCTCTGCATGCTCCTGCAGTTGCAAATCGATTAAAATATTGCAGCTGATTTGACCGTTAAAGTGCATTTATTAAGGAAAGTTAAATTGAGACACATCTAAAAAATGTTCATTAAATGTTTAATGTTTTAGTTTTAGAGTTGGTGTAAATTTTCATACTCTTATACCACTATGCAAAAAACTCAGGACAGTGTTAGTTTTACTATTTTATGCTTATGTCTATTATTATATGTTTCAGTGTTTCAATGTTTAGATGTTTACTGTTGCACCGAGGGACTGAGAGAAACGCAATTTCGGTCCTGTGTATGTCCTGTACAGTACATATTGCAGATCTGACAATAAAGTTGACTTTGACTTTGACTTTGACTTTGAAAAAGCTAAGTCTGGTCCTCTGGACATTCAAAAAATAAAAATAAAAAATAAAATAAACAAAGCAAAAAAAATTGTCCAGAGGACCAGACTTAGCTTTTTTAGATTTTTCTACCTGGATTACTGAGCATGCATCAGGGTAAATTGAGACACACTTTTGCTATAATTTTGAGCAAATAAATAACTGTTTTTAAGTTAGTCTTGTTAAATTCTTGTTAAAGTTCTCCCATGCTCCCGCAGCCGCCATTTGGCAGCCAATCGATTTTTGGCACAACACCGGCCCACATTTCATGGTGGTCAGCAGTGACGCATAATAGATGTGACCAATATGGCAAAGCAACTTATTTATGTTTTTTTTACCACTTTGTTAGACATATTTGTCCTGTCTTTGATTTTATACGTCTACCTTATAATGTTTTGCTAGTTTTTTGATACTTTGTTAAAAATAAATAAATAAATAAATAAAATAAAAACCTTTCTTTTGTTTTTTTCTCTCTTTTGTTTTCTATTGTTTATTGTTTGTTTGTTTATTGTTTAAGGAAATTCTACCACTGCTGTTCATTGTTCTTTAGTTTTAGCAGGTCGCTTTCGTAAATGAGCCCATGAGGTTCAAAAGATTTACCTGACTAAATAAAGGTTGAATGAATGAATGAATTTGGACTGATGCAACTTACCGTATTTTCCAGCCTATAAGTCGCAGTTTAAAAAAAAACTAATTTTCATGTCCTGCGACTTATGGGGCGAAGCGACATATTTATGGATTTCCCCCCATATTTTTAGACCAATTTTTGGCTGAGATATGACCTTTTTTCATTCATTCTGACGAAAAAAATATATCAGTACCACTTTCAGCCGCTAGGGTCCACCGACCGCTCCCAGCTCATGTATCCAACAGAAGCCTCCTCTGTTCGGACTCACTCTGTCGCAGCCCGGCCTCCTGCTCTATGGAGGTCTGAACTACTGTTACCTTGTTAGCAAAATAGCTCATGAACCACACAACAGATTTTGATGAAACTTACAGAAAGTGATCACTGGATGGACATTTACAACGTATTAGCATTAGGAGATGTTTGAGCAAAAATTCGATTTATTTATAATTTATTTTCGCAGCGCGCTCGACCGTTTGGAAGACCGTCAAAGCGAAACAATTTAAATCCAGCTGATTTGACCATTACGAGAATTTATTAAGAAACGGTTAAAGGTTCAGTATGCAGTTTCTGTAGAACTGCAGCAGTTAGAAATATTTTCAACAGGCAAAGCATTCTGATCCCTCCCCCTCAGAGCCATATGTGGCTCTGCCCCCTTGTGGTCTGTTGAATTTCAAATTCAAGCTCTGTTTTTATTGGCTGATTCAAATTCAAGCTCTGTTTTTATTGGCTGGTTACAAACTCTGTTTTTATTGGCTGGAAAATGGCGGGTCACCTTTTCTTTTTAGAAATGCTTATTTACCACCTGGAGAAGCAAGGGGACAATATTTTTTTTTTTTTTTCAGAGATTACCTGGCTAACATCAGTCTGTCAGGAGGTAGTGACAGAGTGAAGAAATATGTTCATAAAAAAAGCTACATACTGCAGCTTTAAGCTCAGAAACACTTTTGCTATAATGTCAGTGAACAAATATATATTTTTAAGTGTTTATCTTGCTAAATTTTAAAGAAAATGCAGCGGTCCCACCCGCGCGAGTGCACGTAGCGAAATTACTTTTTAAAACCAGCTGATTTGACAATTACGTGCATTTATTAAGGAAAAGTTCAGCTTAGACACATCTTTGCTATAATTTTCAGCAAACAAATAATGTTTTTTACCATGTTAATCAAGTTAAAGTCCTTCCGTGCACGCTCCTGTGACAGCCATTTTAAGCAGGGCAAACCACCGGCCCACATTCCGGGTTGTCCGCGGTGACATGTAACATACGCGACACGTCAGCGGTGACGCATAATAGATGCGACTTATGGGGCCAAGCAACATATTTGTGGATTTTTCCAATTTAGACTTAAATTTTGACTTAAGTGACTTATGGGGCGGAGCGACTTAAAGGCCGGAAAATACGGTATACGGTTGTGTGGCGTATATGGCAAAAAGTACGGTACTCAATTTACAGCCAATTTGGTCTAATCCAGGTGGACTGATATATTCAGTAACATCAGGATGCCGACATTTATGGACTAACAAGATGTTCAATTGAGAAAACAACAACTAATTAAAACATAGATGTCTCGATACGTAATCATAACAATATATTGATTCCAACATTTAGTTTTGTCCATATGAGGTTCATTTTTTCTGTCCATCACATTAAACTGGACCCACTCAGCTGTGTCCTGTGAGAGCTCATCCAAAGATTTTATCACTTGAAGTTCCTTCGAATCCCGCAACATTGTGTCACATCTTAGAATAACAATTCAGTTTTGTATCCTGGAGTTTGTCCAGACATGTTTCAGCTCCTTGAATTCAAAAACAGGTTATGGTGACACAAAAGAACCAAGCTGGTCTTAAAAAAAATAAAGTAAAAGAAGAATGTTGTTTGGGAACCAAAATTTAAAATCCATGTTTCTTTGTGCCAAACAGGACGACTTTCCAAATCTCAGCATGTATGGTTTATCAGACCAACACATTTTTGTGTTTAGTTGAGAAATTGAGTTTTGGCTCCAATAAATTCAGGAAAATTAGGTTATGGGGCTGTAATTACACTGCATGTTTTATTAGAAGCGATGTATTTTTCTAACCTTAAAAAGTACTTAAAATAATAACAATATTACTAGAAAGTTTCTGGGGAAACTTTCATTTGAAGTACTATTATTGGGGTTCACTCTCAGCTGCCACTATACCAGATTTCAGCTGAATAGCTCTAAAAAATGGCTGCGCTATCGTAGTTTTTCCTTTTTGGCCAAGGCGGCCAATTTGGATTTTTTATTTGGATTCAATATGTGATAGGGAACATTCTCAGCTACAACCTCACCAAATGTCAGCTCTAATGGCTGAGTGAAAGCCATTTCAATGTAGCTTTGCTGGCCATCTTGGATTTTTGATTTGAAGTATTTGATGGAAAACGTTCTCAACTATCACCACATCAAGTGTCTCAATATCACTTAAATTGGCTGATTCAAAGTATTTTTAATTCTTAGCTGAGGCAGCCATCTTGGATATTTGAATTGCATAGGGATAACAACTCGCTCTCAGCTACAATCATACATTTCAGCTCAGTATCTCAAAGATTGACTGAGTTATGTTCAGTTTTGTGTTTGCTGAGGTAGCTGTGGCAGGCAGCCATCTTGAATCAAAATGGCTCCAAACATTAATCAGTTCTAGACATATATTTAAATGTGATGATTACTTTCTGTGAGTTTCAACAGTGACTTTCTGTTTTTTTCAAGGATGTCTACACATGTAGAGCAGCAGTGTGAGATGTGTTCTGTTAGGCATTTTGTAAATGGAAAAATGGCGTCTTTGTATGCAAATTACATCGCCATGGTAACTAGAAAAACCAATGCGAGTAATAGCACACAGCAAGGTGCCAAAACTGTTGTTATGATATAACATTTGTGAGGGTACACGTTGCAGTTCATGCCACATTAAAGTTGATGGAAGACAGATATAAATAAATAAAATAAAGTAAAGAAACCCGAAGTCAGGTGAATAATAATAGGAGTCTGCCATTCTACAGTACTGTAGAATCTGACAGTCCCCAATTAATAAAAAAAAAACAAGGCAAGGAATATACGGTAGGAACCTGTTCTTTATGATTGATAATTGTTGCATCAAATTCAACAATTATCTTGAGTTAGATGTTTGCCCCATCTTCTTGCTTATGTCATGAATATAATGCTGTAAGTCTGTCTTACTTTTGTGGTTCTTGGTCCGTAGTATTTTTGAGGTGGTACTCGCTAATTTAGGACTAGAACTACTTTAGAACCACTGTCCTAAAAAAACATGTTTTTGTATACAGTAAATTAGAATTAATGGAAGAAGAAACAAAGAGTTCTTGAAGAAAAAAGAAACAGCTTTTCTGCTTGTAAATTGATTTTTGCAGCTAAAAAGGGATATAAGAGTTATTATCTAAAATCTATTTAACAGAATCACAAATCTTTCTATGAAAACTAACTGCACTGTAGTGGTGATGTATCTGTATATTTAGAAATTAAATTAAACAAAAAAAAAGTGCAGCGGCTTCGGACGTTGTCAGTCCATTCAATGGGCGTTATCAGTTGTTATCATCCCCATATACAGGTGGTCCCCAACTTACGGACGAGTTCCGTTCCTACGCACCATTTGTAACACGAAAATTCGTAAGTCGGAACGCATTACACGTGGCGTTCGTAAGTCCGGATTTTTGGTCGTAAGTCGGAAAATGTATGCTAACGTTGCGCCGCACACCCGTTTATCAACATGAGACTGAACAAGCGTACTGGTTCATAAACATGCACAGAACTTTATTTACAAACGGTTAGCTAACACACTTTCATCTAAAAACATGTACCAGTGCTGTATTTACTGTACAACAGTACTGTTTGTAAGTGCGTTCGTAAGTCCGGAACGTCGTAAGTTGAGGCTGTCGTAAGTCGGGGACAACCTGTATACTGTAGTGGCAAAACGGTCCAATCTACCTCATAGCAGGTTTGAAAGAATGTTATTTGCGTTATAATCGCTGTGACTAGGCTGCGTGTTGCCATGAACCCGGAAGTGTGTGTTTTTTGCGTTTTTCAGCTTATATAGCCGTTTTACTGAACCTAACCTTACACCTGACCCAGAGGACAAACCCTAAACCTAACCCCCTTACCCTTGTGCCTAAACCTAACGACAGTGCTGGGCACCAAACCGCTAGAGAGCGCTAAACCGTTTATAGTGGACCTAAACAATTTGTTAGCGCTATAGCGGATTGACTAACCTTTATAATTCATAAGTGGATTTGCGCTATTTTTATTTAAAATGCCGTACCACTAATAACCAATTATCTATCAGTAAAAACGAAAAAACTTATTTACGGGCTCTTAAATCAACCGGACGACTGCTCACAGACCACATCCGGTCAGCGCCGGATGTGGTCCGTGACAAAAAAGCGTCCCCCTAAGTCTATTGGCTAGAGAGAGCGCTCTCTCTATAGCAGTTAGCAGCCAGTGTGTTACTCTGCAGCCTTATTGCTTGTTTTCGAAGAGTCAGACGAAGAGTTTTTAACATGGAGGGTGAACTTATGGATGTTTCTCAGCGGCCTACGCGACGCGTCAGCGCCTCATTTGCCCTGCTCAAAATGGCGACCGGCCACAGAAGCGAGCCCACACGAAAACACGGTAAAAACAATTATTTCTTTGCTGAGAAAAAATATATTTCTTAGCTGATTTTTTTGAACAAGGGTTCCTGAGCTTAACCGTTTCACGAAATGGTCAAATCTGCTGGATTTAAAAAAGTAGTTCGCCATTTCAAATGGCGAACTACTTTCTTTCATGCAAATTGCCCCACTGGTGGGACGGCTTTATTTCTTTAAATTTAGCTAAATAAACGCTTAAAAATATATTTCTTAGCTGACTTTATAGCACAAGGGTTCCTGAGCTTAACTGTTTCACGAAATGGTCAAATCTGCTTGATTTAAAAAAGTAGTTCGCCTTTTGCACGTTAGCGCTTTAGAATTAGCTTCCGCTAGCTTAACTAAGACATAAGCGCTTTTGAAATTGCAGACCTAAATAAATTAATAAGCGCTTTAGAAATAGCGGAATTAATTTTTGGATTAGCGCTGCCCAGCACTGCCTAACGAAGAGCCCAACGTAACGCTAGACCCTTTACTCTAAACTTTAACACGTAGCTAAAGACAGAGACTGCTGTCATTGCTATCAAAGGTGATAACGTACCTTTAAACCTACAGGAGGGGCAATCTGACGGCTACGTATGGGGATGATAATAACTGAAAATGGCCATTTAATGGTTGATAACGAAGCGGGTGTTCTCAGTCATCAAGGACATGGCAAATCCAAAGAAGGTTATTTTTCTCTTTAATCAAATCCTGGCACCTATCTGTAACATCTTGTATCGTCAAATAAATAACGTAACCGCCCAAAACGTGTCCTCTTGAGCCAAATGAACAAGAGAAAACTGAGCTTGAAAGTGTTTGAGCTGCAGCAGAAGCTTCGGCTCCCTGATTTATGTGGCGTTTTGGCTTCTCATTGAACAAACAGCAGTGATAAATTGAAATCCTTAGTCTAAGTAAAACAATAGGTTTTCCTCAAGTTTATAGCATCTGCACTGTTACAGCAGGCCACCTCAGAGGCATCAACCCAACAAGAGGTAAACAGGAACATTTCAGCCACTCTGACCTCTGCTGTGAATTGTTGTGGTGATATCAAGTAAACTGGGAACATTTAGAGATTTTAGTGTAACACAGCTCCGTTGATTTATTGACACAAATAACTAAAGTTTTATTTGCTCGTTCTGTCACGCTCACAACCATTTTCAAATGAAACTGTGAAGGTAATGAGATCTAAGTCTGGATGACGAGATGTTTCTTAACAGAACAATCAAGTTTTATTGTCTGATAAAGGTTTAAAATTGAAATAAAAAATATTTGGTCATTTAACTTCAAAGCATCTTTGAATGATTAAACATACCGTATTTTGCACCGTACACGTCGCATTAGTCCAATTATGTCCAATAAAGTAGAAAAATCCATAAACATGTCGCACCACCATATACATTGCATCTATTATGCATCACCGCTGACTCGTCGCGTATGTTACACGTCACCGCTGACAACCCGGAAATGTGGGCCGGTGTTTTGCCAAAAATGGATTGGCTGCCAAATGGCCACAGGAGCGTGCACGGAAGGACTTTAACAAGATTAACACTTAAAAACAATTATTTGTTTGCTGAAAATTATAGCAAAGATGTGTCTGAGCTGAACTTTTCCTTAAAAAATGCACATAATTGTCAAATCAGCTGAATTTAAAAAATAGTTTCACTACGTCGGATCTGCAAAACGTGCACGCGCAGCGAGTGGAAACGCTGCATGTCTACAATTTAACAAGATGAACACCTTAAAAATATTTGTTTGCTGAAAATTATAGCAAAGATGTGTCTGAGCTGAACTTTACCTTTAAAAATTAACGTAATGTTCAAATCGGCTGGATTTAAATTGTTTCTCTTTAACTGTCTTCCAAACGTGCACGCGCTGCAAAAACCTTCATGTTTTTAGAATTTAACAAGATAAACACCTTAAAAATATATTTGTTTGCTGACATTATAGTAAATGTGCGTCTCAGCTGAACTTTTCTTAATAAATGCACTTTGACGGTTAAAATATGGGAAAATTAAGCCGACAAAATTAAGCGGCTTTAATATTACTACACGCTCACCCGCCCATAATGACAGAAACACCTATTTATTTATTTATTTTTATTCAAACCCGTTGAATTATTCATCCTCTGTGTCGCTGGTGAAGAGTTCTGACAATTCCTAAGGTAACAGGTAGTACAGACCTCCAGAGAGCAGGAGGCCATGCTGCGACAGAGTGAGTCCGACCAGATGAGTTTGCTGTTGGACACATGAGCTGGGAACGCTCAGTGGACCCTAGCCACCAAAAGTGGTACTACTCCATTTTTTTCGTCAGAATGAATGGAAACTGTCATATCTCAGCCAAAAATTGGTCTAAAAATATGGGTGAAAATCCAAAAATATGTCGCTTCACCGTATAAGTTGCAAGACATGGAAATTAGGAGAAAAACTGTGACTTATAGG